>VMDO01021046.1:0-36195 GCA_007922755.1 Pedetes capensis
TTTCTGTGTTAATTGGTATACTGGGTGGCTTTAAATGATTTTAATTATATTTCTATATTTGGTTATGTTTGGTGTTGTTGGTGTTACAGTGTTTTGTTTTCCCCTGAGTGGTACAGGATGTTGAGCCCTCAAGAGAAGGCTGCTCAATAAGAGGACATCCAAATAAAACCAGAAGAGATATCCATCCCAACAAATGCACAAATTGCAACACAGAAACACACACACACACAAAAATCACCTTAAAGAAAAAAGGCACTATGACTCCTCCAAAAGGTCATAACTCCTCAATAACTGAATCCAAAGATACTGAAATAGCTGAAATGTCAAAAAATGCAAAAGCCTAGTTTTTAAAAATGATATGTAACCACAAAGAGAATACAAACATGCATATCAATGAAATAAGGAAGTCAATTCAAGACATGGATAAGAAAATAAGCAACTTAGATGAGAAACTCAGGAAACAAATTGAGATTTGTGAGAAAACAAACCAGAAATGTTGAAAATGAAAAACTCAACAAATCAAATAAGAAATACAGTGGAAGCATCAACACTAGATCAAGGAGAAGCAAGGTAAAGGGGCCGGGCGTGGTGACACACACCTGTACCCAGTGACTCAGGAGGTGGAGGCAGTAGAATCGAAATTTGAGGCTGCCAGAGGCAGCCTGTGTAACTTAAAGAGACCTGATCTCAATTTAAAAAATAACAGGTACAGCTCAGTGCCAGAGGTCTTGCGAGAAGAAGGAAGAAGAAGAGGAGGAAGAGGAGAATGGAAATACTACAATCAGACATCAATAAGTGGTAAAAAGCATCACAAATTCCAAGAATTCTAGGACATGATCAAGAGAACAAACCGATGAATCCATGGGGTAGGAGCTGAGGTACAAACTGCAGGTATTGAAAATGTGTTTATTATGGAAATGTCACAATGAAAAGCATGTCAAAATGAATCACATTAAGATGTACATTAAAAATTTCCAATAAAAAAAGAAAATGTGTTTATTGAACTTATATTAGAAAATTTCCCAAATCTAGGGAAAGATATGGACATCCAAGCACAAGGTGCATTCAGAACCTGAAATACACATGATGAGAATAGAACTTCTCCACAGCACATTATACTTAAAATGCCAAGACTACAGAATATGAAACAATATTAAATGCTTTAAGAGAAATGCCAACTCATTTACAAAGGCAAACCGGTCAAAATAACATCAGACCATTCCATAGAAACATTAAAAGCCAGGAAAACATGGAATGACATTTTAATTTCTGAAGTAAATAACTGTCAGTCAAGATCCCTATATCCAGCAAAGTTATCTTTTAAAATCAATGTACAAATAAAGACCTTCCAAAATAAGCACAAATTAAAACAATTCATGGCCACTAGGCCGGCATTTCAGAACATGCTTAAAGGAATCCTACACACAGAAGAGGAAGAAAGACAATCACAAATGTGAGATATTGTTGTTGTTGTTGTTAGGTACCTTCAAGTCAGGTCTAACTCATTGTGACCCTATGTATAACAGAATGAAACACTCCCCAATTCTGTGCCAGGCACAAGATCTTATTTATGTTTAAGCTCATCGTTGCGGACACTGTGCCAATCCAGCTACTTGAGGGATTTCCTTTTTTTGTTGACCTGCCGCTCTCTCAAACATGTTTCTCCAGGGACTGGTCCCTCCTGACTACATGTCCAAAGTACATAAGATACAGTCTAGCCATCCTTGCTTCTAAGGAGCACTCTGGTTGCACTTCTTATAGAATAGATCTGTTCTTTTGACAGTCCATGGTATATTCAATATTCATCTCTAGAACCATAATTCAAAAGCATCAATTCTTCTCCTGTCCCCTTTATTCAATGTCCAGCTTTCACAACCATATGATATGACTGAAAATACGATGGCATGAGTCAGATGCACCTTTGTTTTCAAAGTGTCATCTTTACTTTTCGACACTTTAAAGAGGTCTTGCACAACAGCTTTTCGCAATGCAATGCATCTTTTTATTTCTTCACTGCTGCTTCCATGGTTGTTGATTGTAGAACCAAGTAAAGCAAAATCTTGGGCCTCAAGATTTTTTCTCCATTTATCGTAAAGTTGCATACTGACCCCCCCCCCCAGTTGTAAGAATTTTTGTTTTGTTCATGTTGAGTCACAATCCATACTGAAGGCTATATTCTTTGATCTTCATCAGTAAATGTTTCAAATCTTCTTCACTTTCAGCAAGCAGAGTTGTGTCATCTGCATAATGCAGGTTGTTAATGAGTCTTCCTCCATTCCTGATGCTGTGTTATTCTTCATAAAGTCCAGCTTCTCAGATTATTTGCTAGGCATAGAAATTGAAGAGGTATGGTGAAAGGATACAGCCCTGACGCATACCTTTCTTAACCTTAAACGAAGCAGTGTTTCCTTGTTCTGTTTAAACGACTGCCTCCTGGTCCATGTACAGATTCCTCATGAGTACAGTTAGGTGCTCTGGTATTCCCATTCTTTGCAGTGTTATCCACAATTTGTTATGATCCACACAGTCAAATGCCTTTGCATAGTCAGTAAAACATAGATACCTTTCTAGTATTCTCTGCTTTCTGCTAATATCTATCTGACATCAGCAGTGATGTCCCTGGTTCTCCACCCTCTCCTGAATCCAGCTTGATTTTCTGGCAGTTCCCTGTCTAGATACTGCTGCAATTGGTTTTGAATGATCTTTAGTAAAATTTTGGTTACTTGTGATATTAATGATATTGTTCAATAGTTTCCACATTCAGTTGGATCCTTTTTTTTGGGAATAGGCACATATATGGATCTCTTCCAAGTCAGTTGACCAGGTAGCTGTTTTCCAAATCTCTTGGTATAAACATGATAACGCCTATCGGAAAGAATAAATTTTATGAGAGGAACAGGTGAACAAATGAGCACTGGGAAAGAACCAACCACATCCAACTCAGTGAACCAGCAAACCCCTAAAATGAATAGGGCAGAAGGAAAATTATTTGAAACAATCAGAAAAAAAATCAAAGAAATTAAAGGAATCAGTTAATTCTTCTCAATTGTTGTTGTTAGATGAGGTCGAGTTGGTATTTGACTCATAGCCACCCTACCTACAACAGGCAAAACAGTGTTGTTACTGCTTCTATGCTTTTCATAGGGTTTTCAGTGGCTGATTGTTTTTTGAGAATGGGTCGCCAGGTCCTTCTCCCAAGCCTACACTACTTGGTGTTCCCAGGCAGTCTCCCATCCAAGTACTAATCCGGCTTGACCCTGCTTAGCTTCCTACATCTGAGAGAATCAGATGCCACAGTTGTATGGCTGGCAGGCAAATACTTCTCAATAGTAACTCTAAATGAAAATGATTTTAACTCTCCAAATGAAAGACAGAGACTAGCTGATTGTATTAAAAAACTTAAATCTGTTTGTTATCTCCAAGAAACACTTCACTGGCAAAGATACAAAGAGATCAAAAGAATAAGGATATAAAATGACATACCAAACAAGTTGAAGTGGAAAATAAGCAGGAGTAGCTATGCTAATATCTGACAATGTAGATTTCACTCAAAAACTATTCAGAACAGATAAAAAAGGTCATTACCTATTAATAAAGGGAAAAACCCATCAAGAAGATGTAACAATTATTAACATACATGCATCAAACATTGGTGCACCCAGTTTCATAAAGGAAATAATATAAATATCAAGAGAAATATAGACCCAGATACACAGCTGGGCGTGGTGGCGCACGCCTGTAATCCCAGCGGCTTGGGAGGCGGAGCCAGGAGGATCGCAAGTTCGAGACCAGAGGAAGACTGCGTAATTTAGCAAGACCCTGTCTCAGAAAGTAAGGAATAAAATAGAAAAAAGGGCTGGGGGTGCAGCTCAGTGGTCCAGCACTTGCAAAGCATGCAGGCATGAGGCCCCGAGATCAACCCCCAGTACAAAAAAAAAAAAAAAGAACCAGATACAATAATAATGAGTGACTGTAGTACCTCACCCTTACTAATAGGTCATCCAGGCAAAAATAATCAACAAAAATCTTCAGAGTTAAACCGCACCATAGATCAAATGGACTTAACAGATATCTACAGAATACTCCATCAAGAGCTACAGAGTACACATTCTTCTCAGCAGCCCATGGAAATTTCTCTAAAATAGATCATATTTTAGGTCATAAAGCATGTCTCAACAAGTATGTTGTTGTTATTGTTAGGTGCCATCAAGTCGGTATCTGTCTCATAGTGACCCTCATAGGGTTTTCAATGGCTGACTGTTTTGGGATTGCCTTGGGAGTGGATTGCCAGGTCCTTCTCTCATTTTTGCAGTGCTGGGAATTGAACTCGGGACCTCAGAGACTGCAGCACAGTGCTCTACCATCTGAGCTAAATCCCAGCCTCAACAAGTATAAAATAATCAAAATAAGTTCTTGTATCTTATCAATCATAATGGAATAAAACCTAAAGCCAATAGTAAGAGCAACTACAGAAACTCTAGAAATCCGTGGAGATTGAACAATATACTCCTGAATAGGTTATTCAAGAAATCAGGGAGGAAATTTAAAAATTCTGAGAATAAAATTAAAATAAAAGGACAACGTACAAAAACCTTTGTAATACAGCAGAGGCAGTTTTAAGAAGGAAGTTTATAGCTATGAGTACTTACATTAAAAAATCAAGTCAGGCTCATTATTTGACTCTGTGACCCTAGGAATCTCATTTTACCTCTCAGAGCTTGAGTGTCCTCATGTATGAAATGGGGAGAACACTAAATATGTGGCCTGGTTCCTAAAGATGCTGCTCAAATCTGCTGAGACACCATATTGCTAAGTCAATTTTGTATTGTAAGTGCCATAGTAATATAAAAGTGTAGTCCCCGGCAAATTTTTTTGTGTTTTACAATAAAAGTATTACTCATCTCAAAAAAAAAATCAAGTCAGGTTTGGTGGTGAATGCCTGTAATTCCAGCACTCATGTAGTTTAGGCAAAAGAATCATGAGTTGTAGGCCAGCCTTGGTTAGTCAGACTCTGTCACAAAATCAGAGGGAAATCAAATCAATAAATTAATGATGTGCCTCAAAGTGTTAGAAAAACAAGAACATGCCAAGCCCAAAATTAGTAGATGGAAAGAAATCATAAAAATCAAAGCATAATTTAATGAAATGGAGACTAAAAGAACAAAGCAAAGAATCAATGAAGTAAGCTGAGGGTGGTGGTGCATTGTCTGTAATCCCAGGCACTTAGGAGGCAGGGGCAGAAGGATCACAAGTTCAAGGCCAGAGGCAACCTGCTTAACTTAGACCCTGTCTTAAGGTAAAAAATTAAAAAGGGACAAGGAGTACAGCTCAGTGGTAGAGCAAAGTATGCATGAGCTCCTGGGTTCAACTCCCATAGTAACACAAAAAAAAATCAATGGAAGAAATGGTCCTTTGAAAAAATAAACAAAATTGATAGCTCCTTAGCCAAACTAACCAAAAAAATGACCCAAATTAAATTAAATTTAAATTTAAGATGAAAATGTGGACATCACAACATATAACAATGAAATCCAGAGGATCATTAGGGAATACTTTGCAAACCTATATTCCCCAAACCTGGAAAATATAGAAAAAATGATAAAATCTTAGACACATATTATCTACCAAAACTAAATCAAGAGAATTTATACAACTTAAACAAAACTATAATGAGGAACAAAATTGAGGCAGTATTAAAGCATCTCCCAACAAAGAAAGTCCCAGGACTGGACAGATACAATGCTGAATGCCACACTTGTAAAGAAGAATTAACACCAGTGCTCCTCCAACTATTCCATAAAATAGAAAGGGAAGGAATGCTGTTAAACTCATTCTGCAAAGCCAGTATTACTCTGATACCAAAACTGGATAAGAACATTGTAAGAAAACTATAGACAAATTTCCCTGATGAATATAGACATAAAAATTTTCAACAAAATAGTTTCAAATAAAATTCAGCAACACATTATAAAGATCATGCACTATGAGCAAGTTAATTTCATTCCATGGATTCAAGGATAGTTCAACATATGCAAATCAATAAATATAGTCCAGCACAAAAATAGAGACAGAAATCATATGATCATCTCAGATCCAGAAAAGGCCTTTGTCAGAGTTCACTGTCTTTTCATGATTAACACCCTGAAGGATGTGGTGGGTCACACTTCTGTTCCTAGCAATCTAGGAGGTAGAGGCAGGAGGATTTGATTCTGAGGCCAAAGGCAACCTCCATACCATAGTGAGACCCTGTCTCAGAGTAATAAAATAAAAAATGGGGTTGGGTGCATCCCACAGGTAGAGTACTTACAAAGTATGTGCAAGGCCATGGGTTCAACTCTCAAGTACAATCAATCAATCAATCCCTAAAGAAACTAGGAATGGAAGGAACATACATCAGCATAATAAAGGCTATGTGACAAGCCTATAGCCAACATTATTCTAAATGAGGAAAAACTGAAAGCATTTCCTCAAAGGTCAGGAATGAGACAAATGTCTATTCTCTCCACTCTTATTTAATATAGTACTTGAATTCTTAACCAGATCAATAAGGCTAGAAAAAGAAAGAAAAATGAAACAAAAAGAAAAGGGAGAAGTCAAATTATGCCTATTTGTAGATGATATGATCCTATACTTAAGAGACCCTAAATTTTTCTACCAGAAAACTCTTAGATCTGATAAACACTTTGAGCAAAATACCAGGATACAAAATCAACATAGAAAAATCAGTATTGTTTTTATATACCAGTAATGAAGAGGCTGAGAAAGAAATGAAGAAAATAATTACATTCACAGTGACCTCAAAAAAACATCCTAGGAATAAACCTAGCCAAGGAGATGAAAGACCTCTACAATGAAAACACTGAAGAATGTGAAGAAGTCACTAGAAGATTAAAAGCCCTCTGTCATGTGTACTACTTTTCCTGGGGGACCTAAATGAGACATCCATTTACCCCAGATACAGAGAGGGCCCAGACAGACCAGAGAAAGGATACATCAATTAAACGTGATGAACCAGTGCGTTTGTTGGGGTTGCTTATAGGGATGTGGGAGACTCACAGACAGCCAAACCACTGGGAAGAATCCCTCTGAAGAAGTTCTGCTGAGAAGTTCTGCCTAAAGAATTCCTTCCCCCATCAGTTGTCTCTTATGTGGTGATAGAAGGAATCTCAGGTGGAAGGAATTCCATGAGGATCTCATTTGGGAGGCTTTTGTGAGAGTCTCATAACCCCCCCATTCCCTCCACGAGGGAAAGCCAACAGGTATGATCTTATGAGACCTTCATCTTTTCACTTTCCCCCTCCATTCATGACTGAACTCTAACAGAGCCTTTACCATTATAAACCAAACCATAAGCTGTGTAGTTGATTTCATTGCCATGATTACAGGCCAAGGTCTTCTAGAGGTCACCATAGCTGTTTGCATTAAGACAATGATAGTCATGTCCAGCCCAAAGGAATCTGTCACACTATGGCCTCCCATGTTCATAGGTTGGCAGAATTAACATCATGGAAATGACTGTATTAGTGAAAGTGATCTATAGGTTCTGTGCAATCCCCACGAAAATTCCAATGACATTCTTCACAGAAATAGAAAAAAAAATCAATCCTAAAATTCATATGGAAGCACAAAAGACCCCAAGTAGCCAAAGCAGTCCTGGGCAAAAGGAACACTGATGAGGGGGTTCCCAATACATGATTTCAAATTGTACTACAAAGCCATAGTAACCATTTCAGTACTTTTTACCACTCTGACCAAAATACCTGACAGAAAGAACTAAAGAGAGGATAGATTTATTTTGGCTCATAATTTCAGATGGTTCAATCTATGGTAGTTTGGTCCCTGCTTGGGCAGAACATTATGGTGGTAGGAGCATGTGGCAGGGGAAAGTCATTCATTTCATGGCTGACCAAGAAGAAAGGAGCATGACAGAAGTGGCCAGGAATAATATACCCCCCAGCAGCTCCCCCTTGACCTACTTCCTCCATCCAGGTCCCACCTCCAAAAGTTTCCACAACCTCCAAGCATAATGTCACCACCTGGAGACCAAGCTTTCAAACCCACGAGCCTGTGGGGGACATTTCATATTTAAACCATAACAGCAGCAAAAACAGCATGGTACTGGCACAAAAACAGATACATAGACCAATGGAATAGAATAGAGGACCCAGAAATAAACCTATACAACTACAACTACCTGATTTTTAACAAAAATGCCAAAAGCATACATTGGAGAAAAGACATCCTCTTCGGCAAATAGCACTGAGAAAAGTATATGTCCTCTCGTAGAAGAACAAAACTATTTCTCCATCTCCTACCCTGTATAAAAATCAATACAGAATAGATCAAAAACCTTAACCCTTAACTGGTATCATGCTTCTTGGGTCATATATCACCCCACAATGCACATACCTGTGCTTAGGTAAGTGCTACAGTGCCTCATGTCAGGGACCGGCCCAGGGTTTTATTTTCACCCCATGATACCAGTTAAGGGTTAATGTAAGAACTGAAAATTTGAAACTGATAGAGGAAAACATAGGGAAAACACTTCAAGACCTAGTATTGGCAGAAACTTTATGAAAAGAATGCTAATAGCCCAGGAAATAATAGCAAGAATTGACAAGTGGGAATGCATAAAATTAAAAAGCTCTGCACAGCAAAGGAAACCATCAGTGAAGGACAGCCTACAGAATGGCAGAAAATCTTTGTTGGTTATATGTCTGATGGGATTAATATCTAGAATTTATAAAGAACTCAAAAAACACCATAAAAACAAATATTTCAATCAATAAATTGGTGACTGAATTCAACAAACAGTTCTCAAAAGAAGAAATACAAATAGCCAATAAATATATGAAAAAAATGCTCAGCACCCTTAGTCATCAGAGAAATGCCAATCAAAACTACACTGAAATTCCTTCTCACCCCAGTCAGAATGGTTAGCATCAAGAAAACAAACAACAAATGCTGGTGAGGATGCAGGTGTGTAAAGGAACCCTTATACACTGCTAGTGGAATGTAAATTAATTCAACCACTATGCAAATCAATATGGATATTCCTAAAAAAAACTAAGAAAAACCTACCATAAAATCCAACTGTACTACAGCTGATTATATACCTAAAAGAATCTTAAATCAGCATACCACAGAGCATACCAGCACATCCTTGTTTGGAATCAGCCTTGATGTCTATCAGTGGATAAATGCAATAATGAAAATGTGTTGTATAAATACAGAATAGAGTTTATTCAGCTTAAAGAAGGGTGAAATTAAGTCATTTGTGGGAAAATGGATGAAATTAGAGATCATCTTGTTAAGTGAAATAATCTAGACTCAGACAAATATCACATGTTTTCTCTCACACAATATCTAGATTTAAATACACATATATATGACATAAAAGTAGAAGGGGGATTATTTATAGGGAGGAAGGGGATAAACTAGTTAAAAAATAAAGATTTGGGAATAGAGGTATAGCTCAGTACAGCACTTGCCTAACATGCAAGAGGCCTTGGGGTCCATCCTTTGCTCCACAAAAAAGAAAAAGGAAAATGTCTTGTAAAATATTAATTTAAGTAAGGCCAAATCATAGAGAGATGCAAACATCTAAGATAAGCAATACATGGTTCCTTTTTGCAATAAATTCAGGATTGCTCAGTTCTAAAACAGCTCTTGATGCCACACCACACCTAGGAATAGACTTACCAATACTTACCCTTTTCGTATTAAGCCATCTAACACTCCACCTTGAAATGACCACTGAAATTTCTAATGTTTTCTTCTAGTCTTTCTGTGTGTGTGTATGTGTGTGTGTATTGCTGAGAATTGAGTGTGGCAGTCTTTTATCATGCTTGTTCTACATATTTGAAATATCGTTATGTATTATACCTGCAATTTCTGCATTTACATCCAATGGTGGATTGAAAACAATTTTTGAAAGTTGCATTTGTACTATACACATACAGACTTTTTTCATCTCATTCCCTAAACAGTGCAGTATAAGAAAGATTTATGTAGCATTCACATTGTATATTAGTTATTATAAGTAATCTAGACATGATTTAAAGTATATGGGGGAGGGTATGTATAGGTTATATGCAAATACTACACCATTTTTTGTAAGAGACTTGAACATCCATAGATTTAAGTATGTTTGAGGTGTCCTAGATCCAGTCCCCAGGAATTCCAAAAGACAACTATATTGTGTTTTCTTTTCACTTAATATAGCACATATTTTCTTGTTGTTGTTGTTGTTAGGTACCATTGAGTCGGGTCTGACTCATAATGACCCTATGTACAACAGAATGAAACACTACTCAACACCATGCCATGCTCAGCACTATTGTCAGTGCTTCTCTGCTATTCATAGAGTTTCCAATGGCTGATTGTTTCAGGAGTGGTCTGCCAGGTCCTTCTCTGAAGCCTACAGCATCCAATATTCCCAGGTGGTCTCCCATCCAAGTACTAACCAGACTCGACCCTGCTTAACTTCCAAGATCTGATGAGATCAGATGCTAGTGTGGTACAGCTATAGACACATATTTTCTATGTGTTGAAAATTTTAGTAAAGATTTCATCATATGGGTGTGTCATTTAGTTATTATCATATTGACCATTTAGATTGTTTCCAGGTTTCCTCTATTGTAAGTAATATTATAATTAACATCATTATGCAGAGAGCTTTATTGACATATCTATGTCCTCAGAATAGAATCCACAATTCTATACTATATTTTATATCACACTTGTAGTGCGCCTGTGTTTTGACTGCAACCTGTCACATAAGGCCAGGTATTGAATTTTCCACTTGTGGCATCATGTCAGTACTCGAAAAGTTTTAGAATGTGGAGTTTTCATTTTTTTTTCTTTTTCTTAAATCTAAAACTGACTACATTGCCCAGGCTGTACTGAAACTCCTGAGTTCAAATGATGCTTCTACCCCATCTTCTCAAGTAGGTGGGATTGTAGGTGTGCACCACCCTGCCTGGGAGCATAGATGCCTCCCTGCCACCCCCAGAGTAGTAGATGTTGAACCCAGGGCCTTACACATGCTAGGCAAGTGTTCCAGCATGGAACATTACCCCCAGTCCATTTTTCATTTTTTATTTTGAGACAGAGTCTTTCTAAATTGCACAGACCACCTCTGGCCATGAACTTCCCATCCTCCTGCCTTAGCTTCCCAAATTACTGGGATTACAAACTTGTGTGAAGGCACCCAGCTTTAAGTGTTCTTTTGATTTTTTTTTTTTTCAAATTTGATGGGCAAACAAATGGTATCTCAAGGTAGTATCTTTTTTTTTTCCAGTACTCAGGGGTTAAACCCAGGGCCTCAAACACACTTGAAACGTGCTCTCCCAGTGAGCTGTTTACCCAGCCCCACTGTGTAGCTCTGCCTGTCCTTTAACTCACTATGTAGACCAGGCTGGCCTTGAACCAATACAACAGGAATAAGTATAAATGTTGTGCAGCTGGGTACCATGGCGCATGCCTGTAATCCCAGCGACTTGGGAGGCTAAGGCAGGAAGACTGAGAGTTCAAGGCCAGAGGCAGCCTGCACAACTTAACGAGACCCTGTCTCAAAATGAAAAGATTTAAAAAATAGGCTGAAAGTGTAGTTCAGTGGTAGAGCACTTGCAAAATATGCCCAAGGCCCTGGTTTTAACCTCCCGATAGAATACATACATACATATGAATAAATGTTACCAATAAAAGTATAGTTTGAGTATTCTTATTCAAAATATTTGACACCAGTATTACTTCAGATTTCAGATGGGATTTTTTTGGCCTTTGAACACCTGCCTGTATAGAAAGAGGTATCTTGAGGATGGGATTAAAGTTTAAATATGAAATTCTTTTATGTTTCATATACACATACATATAGCCTCAAGGTAATTTTACATATTTTTATTGTACCTGCATTTTGACTGCAACCTGTCACATGAGGCCAGGTATGGAATTTTCCACATGTGACATGATGTCAATGCTCAAAAACTTTCAGATTTTGGAGCATTTTAGATTTCAGATTGTTGTTGTTGTTAGGTGCTGTCGAGTCGGTATCCAACTCATAGCGACCCTCAGAGGGTTTTCAATGGCTGACTGTTTTGGGATTGCCTTGGGAGTGGATTGCCAGGTCCTTCTCCCATTTTTGTGGTGCTGGGAATTGAACTCAGGACCTCAGAGACTGCAGCGCAGTGCTCTACCAAATGAGCCAAATCCCAGCCCAGATTTCAGATTAGAAATGCTCAACCCACAGTTTCTTTTTCTTTTTTTATGGTTTCTTAATAGTAATTTTTTTCTCTGTGGTGGTTTCAGATTGAGAAACTGGATGCCCGAGGGATCCAGCTTGCTGCCCTCTTCATGAGTGGGGTTGACACAGCTCTGTTTGCTAATGATGCCTGTGGCCAGCCAGTACCTTGGGAGCACTGCTGTCCCTGGATTTACTTTGATGGCAAGCTGTTCCAGAGCAAGCTTATTAAAGCAGGCCGAGAGCGAGTATCCCTGGTTGAACTCTGTGATGGCCAGGTACCAGCATGTTTGGCACCTGCTAAGGGCAATTCCTAATCTGCTGTGGGAATGAATGAATGGGGAGCAAGGGGAAAGAAGCTGAAACATTGGGGGAGGGAGGAATGGAGTGGAAGTGGGAAAGTATATCTGACCGTAACCTAATTTAATCAATACCATCCCAAAAGCCTATGGTCTAATATATGTGTGTTAGAAAGTTATTTTGTTTTGTTACAAGCTTAAAGTTTTCAGGTCCCTTTTCTTACTATATTTCTTCCCTCTGGAATGTTGAAATATACTATATGACTTATCTCCAACTCTTAGGATTTCGTTCCCATTATTTATAAAATCTGTAAGTCACTTTTGCAAGTGGTGATATTTTGCAAAAGAAAGATTATGTTTAGAAACAGGAGAGAGTAGTAAAATAGTTGACATAGTAGAAGCAGAGGAGATTTTTTTTAAACAAAGCCTTGAGAAAGGCAAGGGACACCAAGGGAAAGGAAACCCTACTACTCACTCTTATCCATTTGGGGATAATGAGCTGCAGGATTAGAATAGGGATCAGAAAATGACTCCCAACCTGCCTACTGTTTTTTGTAACATATCCCACCCTCTGTTGTTTTAAATAAAATTTTATTGGGACATAGACACATTTATCCTTTTACATATACTATCTGTGACTGCTTTTGTGTTATAATGGCATGGCAGAGGTATTGTGGTAGAGACAGTGTGGCCCAGAGATCCCAAAATATTTATTGGCCTACTCTTTCCAGAAGATGTTTACTAACCTGTGGACTAGACGTACACATTTATCCTAGTCAGAGCCAGGGTCTCCAATCCTCGGTATGGAGGTGAAGGTTCAAAGGCTTTGTATATGTCAGGCTTTTGTTCTTTTACCTAATTCTGTTACTTCTTCCTTTAAAAAATAATCATTAGTAAATCCTTATTGTTTTAATTGCTTTCATTGACTTAGTTAATGTGCCTCACAAGCTGTCCATCATAACTAATCTGATAGTAGTATGGGTTCATGTGAAGAATGGTGGCTTTGGTGCCAGTCAGGCTTCCTGAGTATGTAGCCTGGAGCCATTAAACTCCAGGCTCAGTATCTTCAATTGGAATAGAATTGTGAGATTGTTCCTAGAATGCTAAATACTATGCCTGAAACATGGGCAATGTTTGAAAAATGGCAGCTGCTATTATTATTCTTTTCCTCATTTGAAGGCTGACCTGGCAACCAAAGTGGAAAAGATGAGACAGAGTATCCTTGAAGGAGTCAACATGAATCATCCACCGCCTTCTGCTCTACTTCCATCACCTACTTTTGTGCCTCCTATGATGCCCTCTCTCTATCCTGTTTCACTTTATTCTCGAGCTATGGGCGCAATGCCACCTCACCCTCAAGCAAGAAGCCGGGGCTTTACAGGTCAGTAACTAAGAATGAGGTGTTAGCCATCTAATTTATTTCATAATAAACAACCCAGTATCCATTGCTGGTTATAGAATGAACAGTTTCATATACATCTTATCTCACTGACATTCTGTGCTATGTTGTGGTAGTTTGAAAAGCACCTTATTGATAGGAAGGATGTAGCCTGGGGAAGAAAGTCCATTGAATTGCCAGGCCACTCTCTATACAGTGGTTGGTCCCCAAGATTTGACTCTTACCAACTAAACTCATGCAGTGTGGACTGATACAGAACCCAGGAATCACTTTTTCTTATTTTGAGAACTATAACTCATATGAACTGGGTCTTCGTGGTTGCTATTAGTTCATTCATTTCTTATAGACAGTTGCACACAGAGGTTGTGGGAGAGCAGTGGGAATAAATGCCAGTGTTCAAAGATGATGATAGCTCGATGTAGCCATATCCATTCTGGGGGTAGACCTGACAACATTTCCTTTCCTTCAATTCCAAAAGCATGGCAAGAAATGTCATGGTCCATGCCCCCCAAAGGATTGCAGTTTAGTGGAAAAATCAAATACATACATACACAAATATATGTATAAATTATGCTGACACCTGAGCAGTTGCTTAACAATGAATAGACAAGTATGCTTAGCTCAGATACTGATTGTGGTACTTGAAACAACCTGTCCCCTAGTAAAACAGAGTTCTTTTTGTGTGGTGCTGGAGCTGAAACCCAGTGCCTTGTGCATACTAGGTAAGCACACTACCACTGAGCTACATCCCCACCCCTGAAACAGGATATTTTAATGGAAACATTTTAACATGAAATGGCATTGAAGGCATTGTGTTGTCTCTTGCTTTCCTCTTCAAAAAGTTTCAGTCTTTAGGAAATTAGTCTAGTTTTAGTCTTTTAGGAAGTTTAGTCTTTTAGGGTCACAAAATTCTGCTTGGATATTTAGCTTAATAAACCTAATTCTTTGTGTGTTGACTTTTTTATGTAATTAAGGCCAAGTTCTTGGGAGGCCCTCACCATTGTCCTAGCCAGCGGTGATGCTTAGTCTCCAGTTACTGGTGGTTCACAGGAGCCTTCTGCCTTCTGAAAGGACACAGTAGGATCGCTAAGTGCAAATTTTTCTTGGCCCTCTTAGGAGTAGTTTCTTATTCTCACTTTTATATAAACAAAAGGTTCTATTCTAACAAACCACTAAATAAGTTAAGAGTTACTGACTTTTGGTTTCTTTCCATAAACTAAAAGACCTACTAGACTTCCATTCCTTGAAGGTTTACTTTTTTTGTTTTTTTGTTTTTTTGGTTGAACCCAGGGCCTCGTGCCTGCATGCTTTGCAAGTGCTGGACCACTGAGCTGTGCCCCCAGCCCATTTTTATTTTTTTTTACTTTTTGAGATAGAGTCTCGCTAAGTTACGTAGACTGCCTCTGGTCTCAAACTTGCAATCCTCCCGCCTCCCTCTCCTGAGCCACTGGTATTACAGGCATGAGCCACGGTGCCTGGCCTGAAGGCTTACTTTTGTGCTATGTTATAAAACTCAACTGTGCTTATGAGTACATAGAGTTGGAATATCCTCTGCCTTAAGGAGATATCATGCTATCTTGTCTTGAATTGTTTCTGGTTTTCAACTATTACTATTCATTTTAATAATAAGTTACTATTTAATTTTTTTCCATTTAGTTTGCTTATCTGACTAATCCTATAGTATATAGTGATGCATATTTTGTAGTGAAAGTTGGCTTGGTCTATATTTTTCCAGTAGCCTAGATTTTAAGAATTCATTCTTTTTTGGTTTTTTGAGACAGGGTCTCACTTTGTAGCCCAGGTTGGCCTGAAACTCGCATGCATTAATCCTTCTGCCTCTGCCTTCTGAGTGCTGAGATTACAGGCATGAACCACCATACTGAGTTAAGAATTCATTTTTCCCACAAACACTGGATTCCCACTGTGTGCCAGGCTCTGTAGTAGAAAAACAAATCATTCACATCCCAGTTACTAAAGTGAGTATATATACAGATCTTCAGTCCTCTCTCCCTACATTTGCTTCCATCATGGTCTCTTGTTATTATCACAGAGTATTCCTATTAGAATGGAGATAAGAAGAATAGGTAGATTGTAGGATCTTTTGTATCACCTCTTGCCCTACCTTGCACTTACCATTCATTTCTACTGTTCTTCTCTTTTGTAAGGTCTCCATCCAATCCCACCCCAAGGAGGAAAACTGGAGATTGCAGGGATGGTAGTAGGCCAGTGGGCTGGCAGCAGATCTTCTAGAGGCCGAGGATCCTTTGGCATGCAAGTGGTTTCTGTCGGTGGGCCAGGAAAAGGGTATGTATTTGAATGGGTTGGTTGAGCTAGTGTCAATCAAGGTGTCCTTGGGAAAATGCTTAGCTATTGAATACTTCTATTACAGTTATAGGCATTAACTTTCCATATTTAAAGCCAGTTTTCAGTTTAGGTCAGCAAATATATAATATATGCTCTGCCTTGATGAAAAAGAGGTTTTGTACTAGGCAAAATCCTAGGACACAAAATAATTCACTACAAAATAGAAAAGATAGAGATAGAGGTAGAGGTGTACAGTAGTAACACCAAGGAGGGGCATCTAACTTAATAGGGCCAAACATCCTAGAGGAGATAAGTAGTTAATCAAGTGAAAATAGGAGCTTGGGCTTTATATGTTTCTCATGATAACTTTTTTTTCCTCACTTGCTAAAGGCATGGAAAAGAACAGACTGGTAGAGGATCCAAAGGCCACAGAAAAGGAAATAAACAAGTAAGTACCTTTTTTGAGATTATCGAGCTTCTTCCTTATACCTCTTGCCCCTGCTAGCTAAATTGAAAGAGATCACATTAGGCATGGAAACCCGAGCTGCTCAGGGGAACTTTCACACTTCTCTGGGTATTTTATTTCATTCCTCCTTCCCTCTAGCAGTGCAGTCTAGTGAAGGTTAGTTGCCGGGAACAGTTCCCACAGCAATGCAGACACATCCTTTTCCCTGAGTGAGGCCACAAGATAGAAACCAGGTACAGTGTCCTGAAGACCCATGACTAGTGTAGTATTAGCTACATGCAGTCAGAAAGGGGCCAGAGTACAACAAAGAGTGAGATTGCCTCCAACCTGCCTGAGTTTCATAGGGGCTAGAAGAAATGCTTAGAAAATTGTACTTTTGCCTTTATGGAATATGGGATAGGGAAGCACTGTCATTCCACTAAGTCACTCAGAAAGGTTTTTAACTCTCTTCTTATCTATACCTTGAATTATATCATAATTCCCACTGGGCATCATTAGACTTGTTCTTCCCCTCAAATATAGACTATGAGGAATTTTTTTTTCTTTATAGTACTGGAGGAGGGTTGAACCCAAGACCTCAAACACACTAGACAAGTATTCTACCCCTGAGCTGAATCCCCAGCTCCTTTTTTAATTTTTCATTTTGAGATGAGGTCTCCCTAAGTTGTGTAGGCTATCTCCAACTTTGAACTCACAATCATCCTTCCTCAGCCTACTGAATTATTAGAATCACAGGGATATGCCACAGCACCCAGCCAAGGTGCTGTCTTTTATGCCTTGTAATGAGTATCTTTGAAACTATCTCAGGGAAAGTCATAGATAAAAGCTGCCTATGTACTCAAATGACTATATTGAAAAGCAACATACTCAAATTTAACGGGAATAACCAATACAAGAGGTTCCATGGCAAATGCCTGTAATCCCAGAAACTCAAGAGGCTAAGTGCTCTAACACTGAGCTGTACCCCATCCCCTTTTTGACTTTTTAAATTTGAGACTAGGTCTCACTAAGATGAGGCCAGACTGCTTCTGGCCTCAAACTCATGATCTTCCTGCCTCAGCCTCCTTAGATACTGGGATCACAGGTGTGTGCCACAGTGCCATTTGAGGAATTATTTTTGTAGTGACTGAAAATCTTGTACTAGGACTAGGAATGTAGGTTAGTGGTAGACTGCTTGCCTAGCATGTATGAAGCCCAGAGTTTGATCCCCAGTGCCAAAAAAAAGTCTTTTACTAGATTCAAACTGCTGTACTCTTTGTAGGATGACAAGCTACCATTTCTTGAGTGTCTACTTTCTACCAAGCCCCCTCTACTAGACATTTTGTCATCAGTTCTCATTCCTAAATGTGATCTCCTATATATAACCAGCCCTCATGTTAACCCCCCACTGTCAAGTGTTTTTGCAAAGAACACAGATTTGCTTTAATGTTATTTTGAACCAAAAATGGAACTTGAATATTAAGCCCTGCACCCAAAGCATTTTATAATGCACTCTAAAGCTAGAGAACAGTGACTCTGAGAATTTTCTAAAGCTTCTCAGCTTCTTCCAGTAACTGCTCAGTAAGGTAAAAAAGGATTGCACCTAGAAGGAAAACTAATTACCCAGGAAGGTTCCTGTATTAGTTTGCATATTGGTGTTACAAAAATACCTGACAGAACAGCTTAAGAAGGAAGGATAGGTTTATTTGGCTCATAGATCAGGGAATTTCAGTACATAGTGGTGAGGAGGCATAGCAGCAAGGCCTATGGCACAGGACTTCAGATCATGGCAACAGGAAGCAGAGATTGTGGCTAGAACTGGGCCACATATTACCTTCAAAGGCCTCCCCTAGTGTCCTACCAGCTAGGTCCCACATCCTAAAGTTCCACAGGCTCCCAAAACAGTGCTACCACCTAAGGACCTAGTGCTCAAACATGAATCTTGGGGGCATTTTTATATTCAAGCCATAACACTCTGCCTCTGGCCCCTAAAGGTTCATAATGCAAAATGCATTCTATCTTCAAGTCTCCAAAATTTTAACAGTCCCAACTCTGTTCAAAAGTCCAAGTCTAAAGTCTATACTGAATCTCAAGGCAGTCTCTCAGCTGTGGACCCATGCAAAAAAACAAAAACAAATTACATACTGCCAACATACAGTGGAGCAGAGTAAACATTCCTATTCCAAAAGGGAGGAATGGGGGCATAGCAAAAGACCAGACTGAAGAACAACCAATATCCAGCTGAGAAAAATTGAATCCTGCAGCTTCATGTTTGGCATGTGACACATATGGTGGCATTGCCTGGGCTTGAACAGACTTGGGCAGCTTTCCCTATGGCCTCTGTTTTGGGCTTGCTCCACTAATTGCTGGCAGTATTCCTTGGCAGACATTCCACATTGCTAGCATCTCCAACATCATGGGATCTCCTTTGCAGCTTAGGCTCCATCCCCAAAAGTCCATGCACCAGCTCCTCAGGGTCTCTCTCAGGGAATCTCACCCTGGTACATACTTCCTGGCCCTTCAGACTAGTCTCTGGAGCCTTGATGGCAACCTCCATCACCCTGTAACTGTTAGATTCTGCATGTCTGCAAAACCAGAACCATGTAGGTGACTCCACAGTGTGCTGCCAGGTCAAGCAATAGCTGTGTGTCGTTGGACCACCATTGTAATAGCAGCTTCTATGTATCTGGGCAGCTGAATCCTGGAGAATAGTTCCCTCTGTGGCCTTTTTCCAGCAGGATGCCATGGAGGCACTCCCTTTTCAGACACTCTTTTTTCAAAAATGGAAAGTCTTTCAAATGAATTTCCATTTTCACAGCATGGAGCCTTGGAAGAATGGGCTCTGGCCACCTCTTGCTTTGCCCCCAGGGCATTTCTCCTGTTGTCCCTGTGCAGAATATGTGGTTTCTCTTTAATGGAACTTATGTCTATAACAATGAAGGCCTCGTTGCCCAAACTTGCCTGCACACAACTTTAAACACATGGCTTTTTTCTCACCAAACTGCATATTTTTCAGATCTTCTGCTCTGCTTTTTTCTCTTTTTTGTCATCATAAATCTGACTAAAAGCAGCCAGCAGTAACCATGCCACTCTCAGGACTATGCCATCTTAGAATATCCTCTGACAAATTAATTAGTCCATTACTTTTGAATTTAGCCTCACTCAAATTTTTAGGACACAGGCAACTAGAGGCAAACTCTTTGGCAGGGCTAGTGCAGCCCACATCTCCAAACTCTTCCAAAGTCCTCCTGCAGACAAGTTCCAGTGACCTAAGAACATACATGGTCAGATTTCGGTACAACCACCACCCCACTCCTCTGGTACCAATTTTCTGTACTAGTCAGCTTGCATGTTGCTGCTACCAAAATATCTAACAAAAGAGCTTGAGGAGGGAGGATAGGTTTATTTGGCTCATGGTTCAGAGGATTTCAGTCCATAGTGGCAGGGAGCCATTAGTGTCACAGTGTATGGGAGAGGACTTCACATCATGGCAATAGGAAGCAGAGAGAGTTTATACCCAGAACCAGGCTAGATATCACCTTGAGAGCCTGCCCCCAGTGACCTACTTCTGTCAGTTAGGTCCCACCTCCTGAAGTTACGTGGCCTCCCAAAACATTGCTACCACCTGGGGACCTAGTGTTCTAAAATAAGTCTGTGTGGCCATTTTATTATATTTTATTTTACTTATCTTTTGTGGTCCTTGGGGGCTGAACTCAAGGCCTCACGCATACTTTGCAAATGCTCTACCACTGAGCTGAACTCCCAACCCCATTTTTATTTTTTATCTTGAGACAGGGTCTTCCTAAGTTACACAGACTGCCTCTGGCCTCAAACTTGAGATCCTCCTGCCTCTGCCTCTTGAGTTGCTGGGATTACAGTGTTTACCACTACATCCAGCTTACTTGGGGGCCATTCTATATTCAAGCCATAACGATTCCTATGAGATGGTACAGCCTTGGCAAATTCACAATGATTCAAAGTCTGACTGTCAGGCATAAAGTCTGAAAAAAATTCTGTTTTTAGTAGGAAAAGCATAGATCCATCTCTCTGTGGTTGACTCACACTAACCAAGATCACAGAAATAACTATGTGGATATGGCTAGGGGCAAGGAGAGAAGGAATAAAATGAGAGCTAAGCACTGATTTATGATAAGAAATACCATGATATCTTACATACTTAGACTTTTCCACTCACTTTTGACCGTACCTGAGCTTATCAAAACCACATGCATGCCCTTTGTGGTATTTATTACTCCCTATTTTAAACAGGCCTGTAGCCGTAGCCCTATGGCATCTGATCCTGTCAGATCTCAGAAGCTAAGCAGGGTCAGGCCTGGTTAGTACTTGGATGGGAAACTGCCTGGGAACACCAGGTACGGTAGGCTTGGGAGACAGACCCAGCAACCCATTCCCAAAAATCAGTCCACCATTGAAAACCCCATGAACAGCAGAGAAGCACTGACAATAGTGTTTTGCCTGTTGTAAGTAGGGTCGCTATAAGTTAGATTCCAACTCGATGGCACCTAACAACAACAACATTTTAAACAGGGGGCTGGGATTTAGCTCAGTTGGTAGAGTGTTGCTCTGCAGTCTCTGAGGTCCCAAGTTCCATTCCCAGTACCACAAAAGTAGAAGGACATGGCAATCCATTCCCAGGGCAATCCCAAAACAATCAGTCATTGAAAACCCTATGAGGGTTGCTATGAGTCTGACATGACTCAACAGCACCTAACAACAACAACATTTTAAATAGAAGGAAATTGGGGCTCAGAAGAGTGAAATATCCTACCCCAAATTATCCATCAAGTCAGTTATCAGAGCTGGCATTCCAGTCTGAGCTAACTGACTCCAATGCCCTGCGCTGTGCAGATTTCAATATGACATATGAACTCTAATTGTTAAGAGACAAGAGTCATACCAGGTCTCGCTGACTCTAAGTATGCACACTTTTAACTGTTACTACCAGAGCTTGCTTTCTCTAAAGCTGAAGCCACAGGGATGCCATGGTATCAGAAATTTGCTTAGGTGCATGGAATCAGAACAATGACATTAGTTACCATTTATTGAGTCCTGAGGGGGTGTTTGTTTTTGGAGCTTCTGTTTTTTGTTTTTTTAATTTTTTGAGATAGGGACTGATAGTGTAGCCCCATCCTGGCCTCAAACTCTTTATTTTCCTGCCTCTACCTCCCAATTATTGGGATTATTACAGGGGCATGCACCAACACGCCTCGCCCATCTATTGAGTTCTTACAGCAAGCCAGATACCACATTTTCTAAGTGTCTTACACGGGAGTGTTTCATTAAATCTTCACAGGAACCTATGAAGTACATACTATTAGTCTCTATTTTATAGATGAGGAAAGTGAGAGAAAATAAGGGATGATACAAGGTCTAGTTTCTCTTAGCTAAGATTGCTTCAGGCACTGTTATCTACTCTAGAGGTAACCTACCCAGGGAAATCTTCACATTGATTTAGTTTTTAGCTGAAGCAACTTCCCTGCACATAGCTATTGGTGACTACCTTACTGACCTTTTTCTGTTTAGTTGCCCTTCTTTTAGACTATGAAGTATTAACTCTTCCAGCTTATTAAGTGTGCATATACTGTAGCCCTGTCTTCTGAGATTATTTCTAAGCCCCTGGAGTTTTATGTTCTCAAATTCATAATGTCACTTATTTGTAATATTATTATTTCTTTGTTGAGTCCTTGAGATGCTTAATTCC
Organism: Pedetes capensis; assembly: GCA_007922755.1. Taxonomy (NCBI): domain Eukaryota; kingdom Metazoa; phylum Chordata; class Mammalia; order Rodentia; family Pedetidae; genus Pedetes; species Pedetes capensis. The sequence continues at coordinate 22,411 of VMDO01021046.1, forward strand.
ATCCACTGTGTAGATTTTTACCAGTTCCAGGGTTTTTAGCAACACTTCTCCAAGCCCCCATATTGTACAGACTTTGCACCAAATGATTTAGCTTTGCAACTGGCTTTGACATTTACCAGTTTTGTGACCTTTGGCAAGTTACTTGACCCCTCTGTGCCTTTTCTTATCTATAAAAATTTGTATCTACCTTTTAGGTTTATGAAGATTAAATGAGATAATATATGTAAACTGTTTAGCATAAAGCCTGGAACGTGAGAAATATTAATGAAAATTAGTAGTTGTTATTTATAATTGACCACAAATTCACCAGATATCAGTTTTCCAATATGTATTGTATCTTTTTGAAAGAACAAGGCCTTTGGAGTCAAATAAGTCTAGGCATGCCAGTGACCTTGGGCTTGGTATTTTACTTTTTTGAGCTTTCATTGTCATATCTATAAAACAAACAACAGAGTATGTGGCATATCCAGCCACATACTAATCAGAAGCTATCATTATGTCTAATAACATTCATTGAGTCAGCACTGCCCTGCATTGTAATACAGTTCATGTAACTCACAATAGCAGTCACATTCCTGGAATTAAAGGAGAAACAGGCGATTATTTTTTAGTTATAAAAGATTCTGTGGAATATTGCACATAGTTTTATGCTTTTTCCCTTTCTTCTTATTTGTTCATCCAGTTGTTAGCTTTGGTCAGTGTTGCATGGCAATTGAGAGAATAGAGGCTAACCCACCAAGAATGGAAACCCAGCCTCACCACTTTCTATCTTGAACAAGTTACTTTAATCTTCCTGAGCCTCAGCTTTCTCATGTAAATGGAACATCACAATATATACCATTTAGGTCACTATGAGTATTAGAAAAATATATTGTAGAGCTTCACAAATGGTAGCTGTGTTGTTATTGTGTTATCACTGCCATTGGATTTTAGTCAGATCCATCTGTTGTACCCTAAGTTCTCAGGACGGTATCAGAATGTACATGTGTCAACAAACCTTAGACTTAATTGTATTTCTGAAGAATTGAAGCAACTTCCTCAGGCTACCTTATGAATATGCTAGCATTTCCATTGAGTATCTCTGCTTTTGACAGGGCTCTTCAGATGGAATTTCTAAATCCCTGGACCTTCATCAAGGTCGATCCCGCTCACAAGTAAATGGAAACAATGGCACATTGATCAAGGAAGAGAAGAGTGATCATCGTCTACCAGCTCCATCACAATGTGCCTTATCCAGAGACAGTAACGTGTGCAACAATGGTAACTCCTGCCTCCCTATGAAGAATGGGGAGAAGAACCGCTTACAAGAGCAAAAGCTAGAAACTGTGGCACAACGGAAAGAGGAATGACAAACTGAAGATGGCTTCACAAGTCAGGAAGAGGGGAAAACTATACTTTTCTGATTCTAGGCCCAAGTTAGAGGATGTAAATGCTTACTCTAGCGTTATACAGGATTTTCGTGGGATATCCTATTATATCCATCTTTTCCCTTTCCCTGTCTTTTTCTGGGGCTCCAGACTTAGAACCTGGGGAAATTCTGTCTAAAGATGAAGAGCAACAAGACTAGCCCCATTTCTCAAATTTAATATATAGCACCAATATTCTCTTTATCTCCCCTGGGAGTCTAGTAAGGCAGTAACTGTCAGAAAGTGGGTGTTATCACGTAAAGTCTTATAGAAAAGTTCCAGCTTTGGTTTTCTGAGTATTTAACATGATACTCACTTACAGATTTATGTGATAAGCATAGGGTTGAGGAGACAGCTGTCTATGGCTTCCCAACTTTTATTTCTCTATGAGGCGATGGGGTCTTGATGTATAATCAGTATCCACCTCCTCCTTACTCTTTCTCCCAACTCACCTACACCCAGGATTTTGTATACCACCTCTAGCTCTGGCCTGACAATCAGATAGGTAGATGTTTTCAGAGAAATGTGTAATATTGGTTATTTTTTTATTTTTTATTTTATTTTATACACTTAAAAAAAAACTACCAATGGCCTTTGTACTGGGAGATTCAAGTGAGTCGGAAAAGTACCGGGCAGATTTTTCCTGCCTCTCAACCAGTGCATAATTTGTAAAATAGAAGATGTGGTGCAGTTCACCCACTCTCTGCTGCCCACACCCTGAAAGGGTGGGAATCAATGTTATGAAACTGAGTATGAAAGGGACTCAAAAGAATCTATGTGTGTATGTGTGTGTATGTGTGTATGGGTGTGTGGGTGGGTGTATATATGAACGTGTGTATCTATATGCATACACATACCCTTTATATAGAGACAGATCTATTTATCTATACATATTTTATATATATATATATAAGTGTGTGTATATATGTATATGTATACACATACATACATACATACATACATGGTGATATCCCAGAGGATTTACTGAATTTCCCAGAAATGCTTCCACTGCTATGGAGTGGTGGGTTTCAAAAGACCAAACTTTAAATCTGAAATCCTTATTAAGTCACAGCCCATCACAGTTGTGAGAAGATGGGCTACTCTAAATCAGACACAAAAGTACTTTCTAGAGATTGCCTGTTCAGAACAACAAACATACACTTGGGTTTTTACAAGCTTCATTTTGAAGAGTCCTCACATCCCATATGGTGAAAAAGGAGGTTGAAATGGAATTGGGAAGAGTTGGGTATTTCTTTATGAAGGTTTGGAGAGAAAAAAGGGATGGGAGGTGATTATCATTTGAAAGGGCTTTCAGCCAATTTGGAAGAAATTTTTTTGTGGAACTTCAGAGTCAAATTGGCTTTAGGCGAGAATTGGTTGACATGAACCCCTGAAGGAGGGAGGACTAGCATCAGAAAGGAGTAGGGAAATGTGAGGAAATTTGACAATTTGATTTTACTTGCCTAGATTATTTCATTTGTTCATTGACATTTTGACTATTGGATATTTTCATTTGCTTTGCAAGAAAGACTTCAGAGGACTCTGGCCTGGGCTTTGAGAAGTAGTCTATAAAAGATTCTCAGCCCATGTGTGGCCAGGATCTGCCCATGATAGAAGCTGTTCCTCCTTGCTGGAGATAATCTTGAGACAACCTTTCATTTCCAATTTCCCTCCTTGGGCAGCCAAAATGTGAGGGATGGAAACATGGCTTGCAACAAATTACCATTGTATCTTCATTCAGGAATTGAGGCCTCTAGCCTCAAATACCTCCTTTTGGGCTTTATGATATTCTTGCCCAAGAAGTACCATTTCTACAGAAATACAACTGACTAGACTTCTAGCAGGGTTCTCTCTTTTTGGAAAAAAATCCATGTACCTTAACCTATAGCAGGTCCTTGGTGATTTTTTTTCAAACAACCAGAAGGCTGTTTGCTAACTGCCCACTTATGGTGACTGTATCTTGCGAAAGTGAAAATGGTCTCAGGCTATTTAATTCTAGTCTGGCCCAATTTAAGAGAACCCATAATTTTCACGGAGAGGGAGCCCTGGAATGCCTTGCCCCCTGCCCAGATACTTCTTACATAAACCTAAGAAGGATGACAAGAGTGTACACCTAGCCAGATGTAAGCAGGAATAAAGTATATAAAAACCTCCTCTTTGGAATGAGCTCCTCTGATTTGGTCTCCTTCTCTTAGACCTGGCCAACCTTTCACAACATCTTGAAGGTTTGGACTTTTGTATCCAACAAGGGAGGGAATTCATAGTAAGTTTAGATGGCTTGGAATTTTCTTTCTGATCCACAGAGGGATGAATCTTTTGGAGCTCTGAAAGTAACAAGAATCACTGAGCTGCGAGTGAATGGTTATATATATGGATATATATCCAATAGGAAGTACTTGGAGTAAATGGTAAGGTATCTTTTCAGTTGCTGTTTCTATGCATCTTGGATCTGACACAATCAGATGACAGTGTTGTTAACTTTCACAGCATTAGGAAGATTTCTTATTTTGAAGACATTCACCATGAGAGGTAAAATTGCTGCTTTGATAGGGATGATTCCAGTTTGCCAAGTGGTTTGATTTTCTCCCTTCCATGTATATCTAGTTTCCCCTAGCCTGGCCCAGGGTGAAACAACAGGTTCACTTCTAACCTTGAGTTTTATTTGGATTCAGCATTTTGGGTTTTGGAGGTTACAAGAAAGAACCATAAAGGGCCATATTCCTAGATTTTAATTTATCTACCAAAATACACAATTTGAGAGCCAGAAAAACTAAGATTCATTACTGAGAGATGAACTTTTACTAACTGGAGGGCAAATTGGGGAAAGTAGGATTCAATCTTTGCAGTACCACTGGGAGAGACTGTCATCCTTTACTTGATGTTCCATTTCTGACTCTGATGTAGCTGCTCTTGAACAAAGTCATGTTCGAATCCCCAGAAATGACCCATTAACCGTAAGGCCATAAGCAAAAATTCTCTGGTTGTGTACAGCCACTGGTCCCCAAGGACTTGCAGTTCTTTATTTCTGCTGGAGTGTCTTGGGGTTAGCCTACAAGTCCTATCACTTTTCAGTGGCTAGTCTGTTCTAGACCAGGCCTGACAAAGTTCTGCTCATTTGCATCATTTTCATTCTGAGCCAATAGGACTTTGGGTAAACTAAAGCCCAAGAAATGGTACTTGCTTTGGCTAGGGACATTTGATTTTTGTCTCCATCTTGATTTTCTGACATTGTTGGCCAAGTCACATTAACTTGTTTTGATCACTGAGAAAAACAGCCAGATAAGGCATTAGGGAGGGTGGTTAAGGTGGGTGGTGGGGGCAAGAATGCTTATGTAGGGTAGAAAGAATATGGAAGTAGCTCTTTGGTTATGGTGATTCAGTCCTTTGGAACCTTAGAAGGCTCCTGTGGGCATGTCAGTGCCACCATTTCAGCCTCTAAGACCCCCACACACTCCTTTGAAAATGACAATACAGGTAGACCACAGTTTAAAGTAGTTAGTATAATTCTACTAAGGTTTAATCATTATACTTGTTCACTTCCTGGCGCATATTTCCTAAATATACTTGGGGTTCGGGGTGGGGGGTAAGTTTTCACTATTCCATTGTGTGTCACCCTATATTTTTCTCATTCCCATGACTTTGGCATCATCTTATTTAACTTTCTCTTTTCCCTTTGCTTATTTCAGTAGTCTGCCGGAGCAGATAGACAGCTCAGTGCACCTTTTCCCCTATTGCTGCTGATTAACTTCAATATTGTCTGAGGTTATTTTGATGTTCTAAGAAAATAATGTCATTTTTTACAAAATCATCTTTTCCAAGTTAAAAGCAAAGTAAAACATCCCCTGTGCTAGGGAGCCCATTTCAACTTTTGACATTGCCCCTGTACTTTATAGATGCTCTTTTTGTCTGTGTTAGTAGTAACTAATGGTTAGTGAATTTTCATGTAAATGAAGCAAATTAAATATTTCAGATTTTATTAATTTCTCATAACCCTGCCAAATCTGATGACTTCAATTACTTCCCAAAGGTATTTCCCCTCTTACTTTTTCTTTTATTCTGTTCTATTTTTAGACTAACACACTAGATAAAGAAACTAACTGCAATGAGTCAGTGATTTTTTTTAGTGCTCCCTGATAAATGATATTATTGACAAAAGTAAGAAATTCTTTCATTGTTTTTTCCTGTGTTACTATCTCCTCTCCTGTGATCTTGACAGTGTGTTTAGTGGATGGATAATATGTATTTCTCCTTCCCACTCTCAGATTCCAAATTCCCTGCCTTTTTGGCCCACCTCACCACAAAAGCTCCATAGTTTATTAATGTAAGTTTGAATGGATGCTTCTTTGGGGAAACTGCAGGAGTTAATAGAAATGTTTCAGAAAGGAATGAGAATGTCTCAGGAGTTGTTCTGTGATGGAATTTGGTCTGTTGTTCTGTTAATGTTGATGGAAAGAAACTTACAGTGCTTAATAAAAGTCTATTCTTTTAGTAAAAAAATGTGAAATAATTTTGGGTGTGTGAAGTTTGATTTCTTCTCCCATTTGTTTTTGCAAATGGGGAATATACTTGTCTCAATTCAGAAGTATTACAGCAAGATTTAAAAGTCTTGTTTGTAGAATACCAGGGCAAGAGACCTTGTAGAAGAATCATCAAAAGAAAGAATATATTTAGCTTCTGGCTAACTCTTTTATTTGGATATTCTAAAGGTACCTTTAACTCACCATTTCCAAACTGAACCCACCCTTTCTTCTGAAGTCTGCTTCTCTCCATGAGTTACACTTACATCTGTTCAATTGCCTAAACCACAAACTGCCCAGGGCAGCGGGAGGAGGGGTTGTTATCTTAGCCTGTGCCTTTCCCTTGTTTCTTGAATCCAGTTGGTGACAAGATCTGCTGATAACATTCAGCTATCTATTTCTCATGTCTATCTCATCTTTCCTGTCCCCACTCCTGTGGCTTAGTTTGGGCCTCATTTTGTCTCACCTGGACTGTTGCAGTTGCTACCCAGTCTTATTACCAACCAGGCAACTGTAAACAAAATTATGTGTCTAAATAAATATAGCTTTTTGCAGGTTTTAAAGGAATCTCTGACACAAGAGAAAGTTAAGAAACATTGCTTTAATCTACCATGTTTATCACCTTCCAGAATAATCTGTCCTTCTAACATGCTGTTCAGCAAATTCCATGGTTCCTTCATTATCTGGCCCCTGACCACTGCTCTAGCCTCATTTCCTTCCTACCCTATCAGAGCCCAGTGATAATAAACCACACCCCATATACATTGTGTTAATATCCTCTTCTCATTTGCTTGTACAGTTGTTTAGAATGCTCTCTCTCTCTCTCTTTGTGTCTGGTACCGTCTTGGCTCCCCCCCTGGGGGGGATTCAGCTCATATCTTTGATTCTTTTTGTGATCTCCAACTAGGAATCCCTATACAGACTCATCACAGCCAGCCTGTACAGCACTTTGCTGCATTTCTGTCCCTAGACTGAGCATGAGAGAAGTGTCTATGCTTGACCATCTCTGTGTCCTTGGCACAGTGTGCAATTAAGTTAAATGGTCAATGAATAGATGAAGTACAGCCCAAACAACTTTGAACACATTCTTTGGTACGAAGCAGATTGTAGACTTTTGAAGCAGGGGATATGTTGGTGGCAAGAACACAGGAAGATGAGTGTGAAGGTTCATTCCTGAGTGGTATTCATTTAAATGTGTTTTAAAATTGGGCTCTGGAAAAAAAAAAACAATAGATGGATGTTTGGAGCACAGTCTGAAATTCAAGACTCTAGGGCATTTTTCTTGCCTTACTACTACTGCTAAATAACACTAGCTAGGCATGGCCTCCTAAGCACTCTGTGCCTGGTGTCTACAGATTATAAAAGGAACCAGTTGAGCATTAGGGACCTAATAAAACTTGTAAACACTTTATCCTTAAGTGGAAATTCTATTATTTATAAGATACTTTGTTTTATATAGGATCATTATAGCTATAGATGTCTTCCTAAGGCTAACATTTTATCTTTGGGTGTTGAGACTCAAAATTTAACAGTAGAAAATCCTTAGCATTTGGCTTTTAAAAGTTACTGCTATTGAAGACCTGTTGGGTACCAGTCGTAGTGCCAGACCCTTGAACATTATTTCTAATCCTCAAATAACTCTGCAAAGTACTGTCCCCACTTTACATATGAGCAAACCTGACTCAGTGGTACCCAAGTGCACACAGCTAAAAAGTAATAAAGCCAGGGTTCTAAATCTAAGTCTGTTTTGGCTTAGTGGATAACTCTTATTTTTCCTGCCCAGCATTCCTTCTTCTTTTTGGCAATTAAACCCAGGTTTTTTTGTTTTTTTTTTTTTGTTCTGTTTTTGTTTTTCTTTTGGAGACTGCTCCTCCTACCTTGGGGCCTGGCCATCAGTCATATGGCTTCACCTCCTCTTGCATGGAGATGGAGGAATACATGGTCCAAGCAAAGCCAATTGTAGTGATTTTTTTATCGACCTGAAGGAGAAAATGACAAAGGATGAAAATCTGTCCCCTAAGATCACAGACATTAGATATAATGTGAGCCTGGAACATTGCTTTTCATTTACATCTTCTATACCTAGTCTCTTTATGTGTGAGAAATATGAAAATTCCATGGTCAATTAATAGCAGATACACAAAGGCATCTCTCAAGAGTTTACTACATGCCAGAAAGAGAGAGTACCAAGTACTTTGTGTACATTTACATTTCATTGTTCAATTCTTGTACATTCATAATCTCTAATTCTAGGAAAGGGGAATGTATTAGTCAGGACAGACTAGGTTTTGCTGTAATAACCCTCAAATCGCAGTAATTTACGAAAGGTATACTTCTTATTCATGGTATAGATCCAACACACCCACAGTCACTTAGGAACTCAGACTAATAGAAGCTCCATCACTTAGTCAGGAAAATGCATGTGACCAAAATGCACATTGGCTCTTAAATCTTAGAGTATCACATATCAGTTCTTTCTTTTCATTTCCCAAAGTAAGTCACATGGTTGCAGCTAATTTTATAGAGGTGGAAAAGTATGATCCTTTTATGTGCTTGCCTGAAGGAGTAGAACTGGGTAAGTTTGGTGAGTCACCGCAATAGCATCCTAGGAAGAAATGACCCATTTCTGGGTTGGTTGCCATTACATAGCCACTTGAGTCTTTATACCTAAAGTTCATGTGGTAGGGACTCTATACACCTGGTCAGAGGTAAATATATTCTGTTGGTAACACAAGTATTGATTTTAGTTCCTTTAGCCTACCCTATGGAGGTGGTTGTACAGATTAAATGACTAGTATATGCCAAGTTCCTGGCATATAATACAGTCCTAATAAATGTTGGCTGATGTTGTAGGTTTAGAGGAGATGGTAGTAAATGAAAAATTTGTCTATGCTACCAGACCTAACTTCTTCCATAATATATTCATTCCTATCCTATACTCTGGCATCAGCCCTCTTCATTTTAACATAGCTGACCAATGACCAAAGGTTACCAGTTTACTCCCAATTACCAAGTCCAGGGCTTCCAGACAGGCCTCATCTTGCTGAGGATTTCCATAGTATTTGACACTGAAACACAACTCATTTCCTGAAATTTTGGCTTCCTTGACACTTTTCTCCCCAGTTTATTACTTTTTTTTTTTTTTTTTCAGTACTGGGGGTTGAACCCAGGGCGTTGAGCTTACATGCTTTGCAAGTGCTGGACTACTGCACACCCAGCCCATTTATTTACTTTTTGTGATGGGGTCTCGCTAAATTCTGCAGACTGCCTCTGGTCTCGAACTTGTGATCCTCCTGCCTCTGCCTCCTGAGTCACTGGGATTACAGGTGTGCACCATCACACCCAGCTCCTAGTTTATTACTTTAAAAGTTATGTAAAGTATACATACTTTATGAAATTTATTTTCTTTTTTTTGAGAGAGGGTCTCACTCTGTAGCCCAGGCTGGCCTTGAACTTGCAGTCCTCCTGCCTCAGCCTCCCCAGCACTGGGGAGTGCTGGAACTACAGGTGTGTGCCACTACACCTGACATATTCATTTTCTGTTTAAATGGTCTTATAACATCTGTAATTATTCCTGGGAAATATGTTGTTTTGTTTTACTTCTTAATTTTATAAAAGTTATGTAGGTTTTTTGTAACCTTTTTCATTCCGTTTCTTTAAGACTCAGATATGTTCTTGCATATAGCTGCATTTAAGTCATTTTCACTTCTGTATTGTATTCTATTGTGTGACTGTGCCATAGTTTACCTATTCTCCTGTCCTATGGAAATAAAGGTCATCTCCATTAATGTTGTAATGTATCTTTGTGTAGACATCTCTCACTGGGAGGTATGTCTTACAAATGGTCACTTTTATGAGATAGGGAAATTTTGTTTTAAAAATTAATATTGCTGGGCTTGGTGGTGCACACCTTTAATCCCAGCACTTGGGAGGCAGAGGTAGGAGGATCACTGCAAGTTTGAGGCCAACCTGGGCTACATAGTGAGTTCCAGGCCAGCCAAACTGCATAGGGAGACCCTATCTTAAAAAAAAAAAAAAGTAATATCAGGTGAGAAGGATAATGCCTGCCTTACCTCTCTTACAGGTACTTTTGAGAAGAACACAAGCTAGTGGGTTTGAGAACACTTTCAATATATTAAGGAAACATGGTTGACATATAGGTTTTTGAGTCCAAAGTCAAACTCCTACATGTTGCCTATATGAAGACTGATTTCACAGACCAGAAAGACCAGGACTTTTCCATTTTAATTTAAACTATTCCCAGAATTTTCTAATAAAAAGGTTAGACTTTGGGATTTTGAGGTAGATGTCTCTCTGACTGTATATTTTCCTATATATCAACTTTCCCTTATTTCTTCTAGTAAGAGCAACTTCAAATGAAATAACAAAAGAAATAACCTCTACTCCAGTTTTGGAAGTATCCCCTGATCTAAACCAGTTCATTGGGGGTTTGCTATTGTTGTTTTCATGGCTTTTGTTTGCTTGCTTGCTTTGTTTTATTTTGTTCACTCCTTAGAGATTCCTTTTACTAACAGTAAATCTTACATGATAGCTTGATTTCAAAAATGGCAATAATGTTCATATCTTTCTATATCTGTACCCTTTGTGGCATCTCCCATTAAGAGTTACTGTCTAAGCCTGGAATGGTTGTACACACATCTAATTCCAGCACTAGGGAGGCTGAGGAAAGAGGATTGCAAGTTTGAGGCCAACATGGCCTACATAGTGAAAACCTATCTCAAACAAACAACAACAAATAAGAATTACCATCTATTCTTCCACCCTTCGAATCTGGACTAGTCTTGTATTTTGCTTTGCTCAATAGGCTATAGCAGAAGTGCACCTGTAGGATGAGACAGGAGGATCAACATAAGTTCAAGGTCAGCCTGGGCTACATAATGAGTTCCAGGCCAGCCTGAGCTATAGAGTGAGACTGTCTCACAATAAAAATAAAGGGGTGAGGGGTGCAGCTCAGTGGTAGAGCACTTGCCTAGCATGCATGAAGCCCTGGATTCAAGCCCCAAGTACTGCAAAAAAAAAAAAAAATCTACTTCTAGGCCTCAGCATGCCTTGCATGCTTCCACTCACTTTCTTGAAGCCCTGGAACTACCATGTGAACAACAGGCCTTCTGGCCTATCAGCTTCCAGCCACCCAATGCACACATACATTAATGAGTCTAGTCAACATCAGCCAAACCTAGGCAAGATTGGGAGAGCTATGTAGCATGGACTAATGTGCAATGATGACTGTGATTTCAAGAAATTGAGTTTTGGGAGCCAGGCGTGGTGGTACACACCTGTAATCCCAGCAGCTCGGGGAGGCAGAGACAGGAGTATCTCAAGTTCAAGACCAGAGGCAGTCTGTGTAACTTAGTGAGACCCTGTCTCAAAAAGTAAAAAAAATGGCCTGGGTGTGCAGCTCAGTGGTCCAGCGCTTGCAAAGCATGCAAGCGCGAGGCTCAGGGTTCAACCCTCAGTACCACACACAAAAAGTTGAGTTTTGGAATGGTTTATTATACAGCATTGCTAACTCTCCCATCCATCATTGCAATAAAAATAATATTTTTATGTAGGATCTAGTTCTAGTTGGAGGGTCCCTCAGAGTATCTAGTCTTCTGTACTGTCTCCCTGATTACTTCATTTCCTTCCTTAGCATGTCCCTTAAGATTAGCATTCCCTAGAGTCTCTGTTCTCACCCATCTCTTCACTTTACTTTCTCCCTGGTCAGGTTCCTCCCTCCATGGCCTAAATTCTTACCTTTATATAGACAACTCCCAAATTTACCTCTAACTGAACTCTATGGAGCTCTAGATGGAGAGTTCAAATGGACTGATGGACAAGTCCACATAATGTTCTCCCAGGAAAAAAAAAACTCAGGCCAGAAATTGCAGTCATCCTAGACTCTCATCCTACATGTCAAATCATTCTTCTTCTTCTTCTTTTTTTTTTTTTTTTTTTTTTTTGTGATACTAGGGGTTAAACCCAGGGCCTCCCACCTGAATGCTTTGCAAGTGCTGGACCACTGAGCTGCATCCCCAGCTCATTTTTTTTTTTTTTCACTTTTTGAGACAGGGTCTCGCTAAGTTACGCAGACTGCCCCTGCTCTCAAACTTGCGATCTTCCTGTCTCCGCCTCCCAAACCACTGGGATTACAGGCCTGCGCCACCAGGCCTGGCTCCCAAATCATTCTACTTCTTTAGTGTCTCATATCAGTCCCCTCTTCTCCATTCTTTTGTTTTGTTTTTGTTTGTTTGTTTGTTAGAGACTGGATCTCACTACATAGCTCAGGCTGGCCTGGAACTCATTATGTAGCTTAGGCTGGCCTTGAACTCATGATCTTCCTGCCTCTGGCTCCCAAGTGCTAAGATTATAGACAAGTGCCATCACACGCAACTTACCTTTTCTCCATTTTAATGGTCCTCTTGTTACCTTCCTTCTTTTCTTCATCACATTTTTTAGACTTAGAGTCTTCCTATGTTGCCTAGGCTGGTCTTGAACTTGTGGACTCATGTGATCCACCTTACCCTTCCAAGTAGCTGGGACTACAGGAACATGACACTATGCTCAGCTAAAATTCTTCTCTTTTTTTGCTTTTCAAAGTGTGATCAGTGATCTCAGCAACATTATCATTACATATGATGTAATGATATTACATATCATTACATATTAATGAGCTCTTATAATAAATACAGACTATTGGGCCCTCAGGGAGTAGGACCTGGTGAGCCACTCCCAAAACAATTAGCCATTGAAAACCCTATGGATAACAAAGAGACACTGTCAGATGTAGTGCTAGAAAATTAGCCCCCCAGGTTGGAAGGCACTCAAAAGACTACTGGGGAAGAGTTGCCTCCTCCAAGTAGAGTCTACCGTGATGACAGAAATGAAGTAAAGCCCCAGGGTGCTCAACTTGCTGATGTGCCATAACTCAAAATGAGGAGAAATAACTGTAAACATCCATTAATAAGTGGAACATGGAATGTACATAGTATGAATCTACGCAAATTAGAAATCTTTAAAAGAGAAATGGAGTGCATAAACATTGACATTCTAGGCATCAGTGAGCTAAATTGGACCAGCATAGGCCATTTTGAGTCAGACAATCATACAGTCTACTATGCTGGGAATGATAAACTAAAGAGAAATGGGGTTGCATTCATCATCAGAAAAGACATTTCAAGATCTGTCATGAAATACAATGTTGTCAGTGATAGAATAATATCCGTATGCCTACAAGGAAGGCCAGTTAATATGACTATTATTCAAATTTATGCACCCACCATTAAGGCCACAAATGAAGAAGGGGAAGACATCTATCAGCTTCTGCAATCTGAAATAGATCAAACATGCAATCAAGACATAGTGATAATCACTGGTGACTGGAATGCAAAGGTTGGAAACAAACAAGAAGGCTCAGTAGTTGGAAAGTATGGTCTTGGTGACAGAAACGAAGCTGGAGATTGCATGGTAGAATTTTGTCAGACCAATGACCTTTTCATTGCAAATACATTTTTTCAACATCATAAACGGAGACTATACACATGGACTTCACCAAATGGAACATACAGGAATCAAATTGACTACATATGTGGAAAGAGACGATGGAAAAGCTCTGTACAAAATGTCAAAACAAGACCAGGTGCTGACTGTGGATCAGACCATCAACTCCTCATATGCAAGTTCAAACGGAAGCTGAAGAAAATTAGAACAAGTATACGAGAGCCACGGTATGACCTTGAGTATATCCCACCTGAGTTCAGAGACCACCTCAAAAATAGGTTTAATGCATTAGACACAAATGATAGGAGACCAGAAAAGCTGTGGCATGACATAAAAGATATCATTCAAGAAGGAAGCAAAAA
>VMDO01021047.1:0-36193 GCA_007922755.1 Pedetes capensis
AGTCGTAACCCATATTGAAGGCTATGATCTTTGATCTTCATCAGTAAATGTTTTAAATCCTCTTCATTTTCAGCAAGCAAAGTGGTGTCATCTGCATAATGCAGGTTGTTAATGAGTCTTCCTCCAATCTTGATGCCATGTTCTTCCTCATAAAGTCCAGCTTCTCGGATTATTTGCTCAGCGTATAAATTGAAGAGATGGGGTCAAAGTATACAGCTGTGATGCACACCTTTCTCAACTTTAAACCACTCAGTGTTTCCTTGTTCTATTTGAACAACTGCCTCCTGGTTCACGTATAGATTTCTCATGAGCACAATTAGGTGTATTGGTATTCCCATTTTCTGAAGTGTTATCCATAATTTATTATGATCCACACAACCAAATGACTTTGCATAATCAATAAAACATAGATGGACATCTTTCTGATATTCTCTGCTTTCAGCACCTGGTCTTGTTTTGACATTTTGTACAGAGCTTTTCCATCCTCTCTTTCCACAGTCAACTTGATTCCTGTATGTTCCATCTGGTGAAGTCCATGTGTATAGTCTCTGTTTATGATGTTGAAAAAATGTATTTGCAATGTAAAGGTCATTGGTCTGACAAAATTCTATCATGCGATCTCCAGCTTCGTTTCTGTCACCAAGACCATATTTTCCAAGTACTGGGCCTTCTTCTTTGTTTCCAACCTTTGCGTTCCAGTCACCAGTGATTATCAGTATGTCTTGATTGCATGTTTGATCTATTTCAGATTGCAGAAGCTGATAGAAGTCTTCCCTTTCTTCATTTGTGGCCTTAGTGGTGGGTGCATAAATTTGAATAATAGTCATATTGACTGGCCTTCCTTGTAGGTGTATGGATATTATTCTATCACTGACAACATTGTATTTCATGACAGATCTTGAAATTTCTTTTTTGATGATGCATGCAACACCATTTCTCTTTAGTTTATCGTTCCCAGCATAGTAGACCATATGATTGTCTGACCCAAAATGGCCCATGTCAGGCCATTTTAGCTCACTGATGCCTAGAATGTCAATGTTTATGCGCTCCATTTCTCTTTTAATGATTTCTAGTTTTCCTAGATTCATACTACGTACATTCCATGTTCCAATTATTAATGGATGTTTACAGTTGTTTCTCCTTGTTTTGAGTCATTTTGAGTAAAGCCCTGGGGCTTTACTCCATTTCCGTCATCACGGTAGACTCTACTTGGAGGAGGCAACTCTTCCCCAGTAGTCTTTTGAGTGCTTTCCAACCTTGGGGCCTCATTTTCCGGCACTATATCTGACAGTGTCTCTTTGCTACCCATAGGGTTTTCAATGGCTAGTTGTTTCGGGAGTGGCTCTCCAGGTCCTACTCCCTAGTCTGTCTTAGTCTGGAAGCTCAGCTGAAAACCTGTCCACCATGGGTAACCTTGCTCATGTCCGAGGTTACAGTGGCAGAGCTCTCACTTTTATGGATTGGAAGCCCCCACAGTGCGGCAAACTGACAGAACTGTGGGGGCTCTGGTGCTTATTTGAGTTTATAAACTGGGTATATGCTCAGCTTTTCAGTCTGTGTGATTCTCTCTTTAGTCCACCAGCCCAACTCCAATGGGGCTAAGGGCTAGGGATGCGATAGATTTTATTTCTCCTCTGTAGGGTGAGAAAGGGGTGAGGGGATCTGGTTACTATATATTTAAGGAAGAGAAATAAACAGATTTTTTAAATTAGTATTTTAATTGTACATATTTATAGGATATAGAGTGATAATTCAGTTGAAATACACAGATCTTATAAAGATAATTGGGTCTGAGCTGATTCAGATACCAGGAATCCAAAGTACTATCCTGTTTCCCCTATTAGAATATGTTGTTTTTGTTAGGTACCATCAAGTCGAATTGACTCACAGCAACCCTATGTACAACAAAACAAAGTACTACCCAACACTGTACCATGTACATGATCTTTTTATTTTTGAGCCCAATGTTGCAGTCACTTTTTTTTTTTTTCCTCATTTTGAGTCATGCCACATCAGCGAAAGTAGGTGCCAGGGGTTTTACTCCATTTCCGCCATTAAGGTCTCTCTACTTTGAGAAGACAATTCTTCCCCAGTTGTTCAGTTGTTTCTTGAATGCCTTCCAGCCTGGGAGCGGGGGAGCTCATTTTCCACCACTATATTTGACAGTACTTCTGTGATATTCATAGGGTTTTCACTGGCTAATTGTTTCAGGAGTGAGCAGCTGGATTCTTCTCCCTATTCTGTCTTAGTCTGGATGCTCAGCTGAAATTTGTCCACCATGGGTGGCCATGCTGGCATCTGAGGTATCAGTAGCATTGCTTTCAGCATCATAGCAAACATGAAAACTGACAGACACATGGGGGATTAGAGTATATGTATCTGGATAACAATAATAGAGCCCTGGCCTATGTATAAACACATAACATCCCCTGGCTCTACAAACTTATTCAATGACTATACCTCTGATTCCTAAATGAATAAATGGAATGTACACATTAAATATCTAATAAAATCCTGATATAGTTCTTTGATCTGTGGAGTAAGAACAATTATAGTAGAAGGGATATTTGTATTACATTGTGATGCCCATTTTAGAACATCTGTTGCAGGAGAGGTACTAGATAATTAGATGAACAGTATGATTCATTAAATAGATATTATTTAGCATTTTTCCTTGATTATCCCAGTGTTTTTACAACATTTTCATTAACAGATTAGCTACTATGTTGGAGATAGAAGCAAGTCACTGGCTAGTTACCAACACTGAAAATAATCTATCCAATTTGACAGCAAAAGAGACTAATGATGAATCACTGCCACAGTACCATCACTTAAAGAAACAAAAGTGCTAGTTTGTGATTAGTTGATTATGCTGGATGATTTTCATTTTAGAAAAGGAAGGCCATTTTCTTCATCAGGATTAAAATAGGAAACGGATTATCTGTCTTGACCATAGTGCCTTGGGATATACTATATATGATGAATCACAGAATGTCTTACATATTGGCACAGAATCCTAATATCACTCTGCACCAAAGGACCCATTTTATTGCATGAAATGTACAACAGTAAGCATCTGACCACAGGACTCATTGGTATTAGGATTTGCCACACATTTCAAAAACTGCGGGCCTGATGGTTGTTTTTGTTGTTAGGTGCCATCCAGTTGGTGTCTGACTCATAGCAACCCTATGTACAACAATTGAAACACTATTGTCAATGCTTCTCTGCTATTTATAGGGTTTTTGATGGTGGATTGATTTTTGGGAGTGGGTTGCCAGATCCTCCTCCCAAGTCTACAGTATCAGGTATTCCCCACAGTCTCCCATCCAGGTATGAACTAGGCCTGACCCTGCTTAGTTTCTGAGATCTGACGGGATTGGAAGCCACAGTGCTTTGGCCTGATGGAGAGTTAGAATAATCTCTTAAAGACACAGGAAAGACATCATCTTAGAGATGACCTTCTATGAAGGTAGGAGTTTGTCTTTTATGATACAATATAAACCTTAAAGTAAACATCATAATATGGGGTTAGGTCCCTGACGGGTAAAATACATGCGTCTCGGAGCCAAGGGGTGAAAGTAAAATTTCCCTATTCACTGTTCAGTTTCAACTGATATATTTGAGGATGTGTGCTCCTATTTCTGCATCTTTAAGCTATAAAGGTCAAAGGTCCTATTTCCCAGAAGACACATAATAAGAGCATTACATTACATTACATAATTACATTACATTACATAATAAGAGCATTTACATTAATTGTAAAAAGTTTGGGTTTTTTGGATTTTTTACCAGAGTAGAATAAAAAATTTTAAAAAATTTAAAAAATTTAAAAAAAACTTAGGGGAAACTACCATCTTAACAGGGATAATTGACCTTGATCATCAGAATGATTTAGGGTTGCTATTGTGTAAAAGAGCTAGGGTTTTGTTTCTAGCACCTCTTGATATCTCCCTTATCAACTTTATTTCTGGTATTTTTTTCAATTACAGAATTTCTATTAATTTTGTTCTTTATTTTAGTTCCCATTTCTCTGCTGACATTTCTTTTTTTCATACCTTATGAGCATGTTTTTCTGATAGTATTATTATCATAGCTGTTGGGAAAAAAAGCATTTTCTTCTAAGTCTAAAATCTGTTTTATCTCAGGGTCAATCCTCATTAATTGTCATTTCCCTTTAGGGTGGGTCACATGATACTTTTTCTCCACATGCAGTGTTATTTCAGATTGCATCATAGACATGTTGTATGTTGTAGAGACTCTTGATTTTGCTCTATTGTTCCAAAGAGTATTGATGTCTGTTGCTTGTTTGTTTTACTAGGTATTCATGAAGGTACTGGAACTGGAAACTTTCTCTCCCTGGCAGCAGCTCAAATATTAAATTAATATTTTGTCCTTACCTGAGTAGTTTGAAATCTTCCCCATACACAAATGGTTCAGGGATTACCTAGAATATTTTAGACTTTATCCACAAAGGTACACACTCTTCATGCATAGAATTTAGGGTTTCCTCTCTATGGCTCCCTCCTTTCTGAGACCTCTACCGCATTTCTAGCTATTGTCATTGTATATTGTAGACATCAAACTTGATCCTCTGGTTCTTCACAAGAGTGAAACTACAGGTTTTTCAATGGCAGTTATATGTGCTTTGTAAATACAGAAAGAGCCTTATTCCCAGGATAGAAGATATGAAAATGAGAAATTGTGCTGCCCATACTAATCCCTTCATCCAGCTGGGCACTCTGTCCAAAATGTTCCATCTTTCAGGTTTCCTCCAATTCTTTCAGGAAGGTTTTCTTTCCCTGTATTTTGTCCAGAGTATATCCTTGTCAACTATGGGAATGTTGCCTAGTAGAACTTTCCTTGGTCATACAGGAAGTGTATAGCAGTGATTCTCATGACAATTTTAACTTTAAATGGGCACTTACAATAAACATAAGTTCAGGGCAACCAGAGGAAACTCCTCCAGTGATTGTCTGGTTCACCCTACCAGATTATAAACCTGCACAGAAGTACCTGCTGTGGGTGATTTTAAAATGAGAATTAGAAAAGGGAAATTATGAGAATCAGTTTTGGCCTTGGGACAAATTATGGCAGTGGGAATTAAAGCTTGTCACATCAAGTCTCTTGTCCTTTTTTTTTTTTCATTAAGTATGATTAACTAGGATTTTGAAAAAGGGATGCACTTAAGGAAAACGTAGTGCAATGTAAACTGTCACAGATACTGCTAGTCCAGTGCCCAAATACCCTCAGATCTCATCAGCTCTGTGTATCATAACTTAGCTCCAGCTGTTCTACCAAAAATTACACCTTTGATCTTTATAGAGGGTTGCATTTGGGCTACAATCTGTACTAAACAACCTTACTAGAATGGTCAAAGAATTTGTGATCGACTACACACTTCTTCTGTGCCTCATATCAATGAGTAATTGATGAAGGAGTGAAAAAAGCCAGTTTCCTTTCTGCCACATGAAAGCTCTCAGATGCAATTTTTGTTTTTTAACCCTTACAGGATCAGGCTGAGACTGAAACTTTTCCTAACCTTGGACCTGCTTGAATTTTCCATTATCCATATCCTGTTTCCCCTACTTCTTCATCAGTTTCTTTGGGCAGTACTTCCTTAAAAATTTATATGCTTTCAAATCCCTATATTAAGATTGGCTTCTGGAAGACTTGCACCTAAAGCATTCCATGTTCAGCATTGTTTCCTTTACTAGGGTGTGAGCACAGTGAAGTATTGAAGGCTGAAGGAAATTAAGACTGTCCCATAGAATTCACTCCTATATCATGACAAGTGCAACATGACAGCACAATGCCCCCAAATGACAATGTGGGACAAGCCACATCTCAATCCATGTAGCTATCACTCCAGACCAGCAAACACAAGACTCTGCTGAACTGTAAGAGCCCCTAGCAACTGTCTGATGTATAACTCGGAGAAGAAAGTCCCTGACCAACTGCCCATTCTACTCTAGAACCTACTGCTGTTAAGACATTCTGAGAGGGAAGGCAAGTAGCAAAGAGGAGGAGAAAGAAACCCTAACAATCCAGAAATTTCCCAGAAGTAACTGTTTTGAACTATACAATGCCCAAGAACATAAAATATAAATGTGAATACAAAAGAAGTCAGATGAAACTAAATAAACTAAATATAATGACATGCAAAAAGAAGGTTTTTTTTTTTCTCTCAAGAACATTTAAATCATTGAAGTAAAGGCAAATTCGGTTACAGATTGTATATTTTTAACTTTTACATATCTAAATGATTAGTACTATAAACTTTCCTTGAGTTTGGAATTTTCAAAGTAATCTTTTCCATCTAAAGAGGAAAGGCAGGAGGTTTATCCCGTCAATGGAAGAGAGAAAAAATAAGAGTTAAGTGGTTAGGTGACTTCCCTAAAATCCAAAAACTAGTTAGGGCAGAAGAAATATTCAAAATTAATCTTCTAACCAAATTAAGTTCCAATTCTACTTTTTCACTAACTTCCAAAGGAGTGTGAGACTTACTCATTGAAAGCCAAGCATGACAGTTGATTCCTACTCCCTTTATTTGTAGGCTTGTCCTTCTGGTATGTAAATTTGCACTTCTCCCAGCAGAGCCAGGCTTTATCATCTGGATGATTGTGGACAAATTTGTTGAAAGTTTTGCTTGCTCTTCAGAGAATACTAAACTAACACACCTGAGAGTTTTGATGTTCCAATGCAACTTTAAAGGAATATTTCTGTGTACCAGAATTACCTACAGAGATATTTTTAAAATCACTGATATTTGGAAATCACACCATCCTACAGGTTCAGATTTACTAGATCCTAGTTAGGATCTGTATCAGCACCTGAATTTTTAATATTCTCTACGGATAATTTTTTTTCTTTTTCTTTTTTTTTTTTTTTTTTTAGTGGTACTGGAGTTTGAACCCAGGGCCTCGCACTTGCATGCTTTGCAAGTGCTGGACCACTGAGCAGCACCCCCAGCCCATTTTTTTCAGTTTTTGAGACAGAGTCTCACTAAGTTACGCAGCCTACCTCTGGTCTCAAACTTGCGATCCTCCTGCCTCTGCCTCCTGAGCAGCTGGGATTACAGGCATGCACCACTGGATAATTTTTCTTATACATGAAGTTTGAAAACTGCTGCTCCCAACAGACTTGGCCTGAAGTGTTCCTAACGTTATCCATGCATTTTCCTTGTTTCTCTTCCATGGGCTTCAGAGTCTAGTTTGATTTCTCCCTTCCATTGAGTCCCATGATCCTGGCTCAGTTCATCACTGGATTTGACTTAGTAATTCCTCAGTGAAGTCTCCCTGTTCTGTGTGATAATTGCATGTGACTATCTTAAGCTCCTGTCACTCCTCAGTTGGGTTAACAAATCAGGTACTTGAATCTCTGTTGCATTCCACCCTAAAGGTATTTTGCTTTCTTTCCTACTCTAAAAGCAAACATCACTTCTTCCAAACTGAAATTGAATAGTCTATGACATTGAACTTTTGGTTAGTATCATCACGTGATTGTTTTGTCAAACCCCCCTTTCCAAATGACATGGGTTATACCACAAGGCAGCTCTGTGATCAACATCCTTGTATGAATGACTTATGAACATAATGTTTGCTTGTTTCTTCTTTACTAGAAATGAAAAAAAATCTTATATCTTAAATATTGTTTAAAAGTCCATTATTATGTAAAATTTAAAATACTCCACACACAGTTCAATCATGTTCCCATGTAATTGTACTACTTCCAAGATAGTCCACGGTCAAGTCAGGTTCTTTAGAATTGTATCCATGAGACTCCTGTCTTCATCTTGTACATTGTGGTGTGACAAGAGTGAGCCACAGAAACATTTCTAGCTTTTTTTCTATAGAGTTCAGACAATTTTTAAGGTATGGTTGTCAATTATTAGACCATTTGATTGATGGGTGTTTATGACTTCCTAGTTTGCACTTAACATTTTGAACTTGGAATGACTCAGGAAAAACTTTAGCCTTCTGGTGTAACTTGTTCATTCATGCTGCCTTGCATCAAAATACTTGGTAGTATCTTTTTAAAGAGGTTAATTTTACCCAGTGGAATAATATCTATGACATATTAAAGAGAAATGGTAACGAAATAGTTTCTCCTTCTGCTGTAAAGATCTGCTCTATAGTTTCAATGTTCCATGGTTTTTCTGAATCACTTGATAGCATTAGCATCTAGGAGTTGTGAGGAAGATAGGACAATGTGAGACTATGACTGCCTACAAAAATCAACAGTTCACACATTTCACCTGCTATGGTATAGATTAATGTGGGGACGTATAGCTAGGAGGCAGAACTAAGAAATGAAATTTTATAAAGACAAAGATCCTCGTATTTGAGTACATAACTTAAATATTTAAAGATTATTTTGCTTCTCTAAAAATTATGGTTTAAAATTATTTCATGTTGATATCTATAACTTTGTTGTCTATTATCTAAACAACGCACAATTTATTTTTTGCTGATAAATGTTCCTAATTTCTCACTGTACTCAACACTGTATGTGCGCATATGTGTGTGTGTGTGTGTGTGTGTGTGTGTGTTTGTGGGTATGTGTATATACACACACACTTTATATATATATGTATATATATGCACATATATATATACACACTTATAAACATACATACATACACACATATATAGTTTGTTGTTAGGGGCTGTTGAGTCATGTCCAACTCATAGTGACCTTCGTAGGGTTTTTGATGGCTGTCTTGGGATTTTTTGGGAAGTGGGCTGCCATGTCCTTCTCCCATTTTTGTGGTGCTGGAGATCAAACCGAGGGCCTCAGACACCACAGAGTGGTACTCTACCAACTGAGCTAAACCTCCCCCCGCCCTCCCCCTTTTTTCTTTTCTTTTTTCTTTCTTTTTTTTGGGGGGGGTTTAACTCAATTGTACAGGCTGTCACTGGTCTGGAAACTGCAATTCGCTTGCCTCAGCCTCTCTCACAGCTAGGATTACGGTCATGCACCACAATGCCCACCTAATTGGTCATTCTTATTTCTTCCCTAAGCTGTCTATTGATAGTTCCATGAGTTCAATTTAATGAATTGTTTCTACTTTTCCTTTTTGTTTGTGAAAACTCTTCCTCAATTTTGGATTCTATTTCTTTATTCACTTATATGTGCTACAAGTATTTTCTTCAACTCTGCAACTTGATTTATAAAAAATATTTGATGCAGTCACATTATCAAGATTTTCCCTTATCATGTATGATTTTTATGACTTAAAAATCTTTTGCTACCCCAACATCATTAAGAAAGTTCCTTATATCTTTCCCTAAATAGTGATGGTTACATTCACCTTTATAACTTTATTCCTTCGGGCATTTATTTTTGCATATAATGTCAGGTAGGGGTCAAATTTTATTTATCTTTTTGCATATGAATAACTAATTCCTGCAGCATCATACTTAGTCCTTTTGCTGTTGCTTTGGGCAGACATCATGATATATACTAAGCTCTCATTACATGTTTAGTGCTTGGACTCTGTCTTCTATTTTTTTGTTGTTGTTTGAATTTATTGTGTGTTTTTTTTAATGTTATTCTCTACATAAAGGAACAGCACATATAATGAATTTTCTAAATAGATATATGAAGGTTTTATAAAATGTTTAAACCCAAATTCCTCAAATCAAAAATTCAGTGTGTGCAAAGCATGCAAGCACAAGGCCCTGGGTTCAACCCCCGGTACAGAAAAAAAAAAAAAAAAAAAATTCAGTGCCCACTTGTTTTTGTTGTTATTAGGTGCCGTTGAGTCGGTATCCGACTCATAGTAGCCCTCATAGGGTTTTCAATGGCTGACTATTTTGGGATTGCCTTGGGAGTGGATTGCCAGGTCCTTCTCCCATTTTGCGGTGCTGGGAATTGAACTTGGGACCTCAGAGACTGCAGCACAGCGCTCTACCAACTGAGCTAAATCCCAGCCCTATCAGTGCCCACTAGTCACTTAAAAATGACTCAGTACAAAATGATTCATTGAATTTCTTTAGTAACAGCATGTAACAGAGGGACATACAAGAGGCTTCAGTTCTGATAGTCCTGAGCTAATCACAACTAGTCAGAGGCCGTTAACATATGGCTAAATATTCTCTGCTTCAATACCCTTCTCTATAAAATGAAGAAATAGAGAAATAGTTCTTTGCCTTCCAGTGTTTTTGCCTCCAATAATGTATTAATTTGCTTGTTTCCTTCCTTTCACAGCCCCAGTCATAAGCTCTATTTAACTTATTTGTCTCTCCATACATTGGATGGATGTCTCTCCATCCATTTACCATTATATTTCCAGTGCCTGCTATAGTACCTGACATATAAAATTTATAGTTTGTAAAGGTATGTTAAATGTATGAATTAAAAGGATTATTTGATTTATAGAAACAGGCCCAAAGCAAAAAAAAAAAAAAAAAAAAAAAATCTTTAGCTATAAATGTCACAATTCTAGAATCTACTTTAACATATTTTTGGAACTCTCTTCATATATAATATAATATACATATACATTTTCTTATTTTTTTGGCAGTACTACGGCCTCACACACATGTTGCAAGTGCTCTACCATTGGGCTGTACCCTGTAGCCAATTTTTAAGTATTTTTATTGCAAGACAGGGTCTCATTAAGTTATGCAGGCTGGCCTTGAACTTGTGATACTTCTGTCTCAGCCTCCTAAATCACTGGGATTAGAGCCAAGTGCCATCATGTATACCTGGGGCTCTGTATGTTAAGAAGATTTAAGCTATAATCCTTAATAATTTTAATAATGTTATAAACCTCATAATTATCTTTTGCCACGATAACTGATATAGATTCTACCTCCTAAAAATATTGAGGAACAGGAAACTACAATGTGAATTTCAGTGATCTTGAATAGTAACATAGAAACGTTGAATAAATCCCTGAAAAATGGATAGGATATAGTTAAGAAAAATAAGTGGCAAAAATGCTGTTAATGGCGGGTGGGGCAGTGGCATACAGCCAGGCTTATGCTTAGGAATGTATATGGAAAGATTGGGAAGAGAATTTAACTAAAGGGTTAGTCAGTAGAGAAAAATGTGAAATAAAATTGTAACATTTTACCCACTATAACATCTCCCTCTTTTGGTAGCTTATCAAAAAGGAAAGACACTAATGATGTTCTTAAAATATTTTCTTGTGATAAGTAAATTGGGTGAAAGGTTAAAATTTCATATTCTGCCAGAATACATACACAATAACATTAAAAACATGTGACCTTCAATCATAGAGAAACAACCCCTTCTGTTGGACTTCTGGTATTTCCTGCTTCCTGGTTAGGATGTGCTCAGAGTATTTTAACAGTGCTACTGAAGTAAAGGGATAGTTATTTATTTTTATACTAATTCAACATTGATTCTAAGAATCAAACCAAAATTTGATAGTGACTTTCAGAACCAAATTAATTTAAATGGGCTGAATTTTAAGGAATCAAAAATTTATTTCCAACCATAAGTCTTCCTCAAATGAATCTGACCTCGCAAAGTCCTTATTTAATTCAAAATCTTGCTTCTTATCCATTGCCAAGATCAAGGTAAATTTTACTTTTGTTTAATAAAAACACTGTGGTATTTCATCAAAGTAAATGCGTGAATATTATATAGCAAACCATCACCTGATTAATTAGAGATGTGCCAATATCATTAACATTTGAATTTTTGCTGACTACAAAGGTATAGCCACTTTTCAATTGGCCTTTCTTCATTCCTCTCTTTCATTAGTCTAGTAGCCCCTTTACTAATGTCTCCTGCTTGTACCAAAGCATTAGTCTGGCTAAAGTTCAAGCTCTTAAGCAAAACCAACTATAGACAAAGATTTATTTAAAGAAGACAAAGAAACTTGATTTTTACTCAGTATTCACTTAAGGATTATTGTTTGACTCTAGTGATCAAAATGTGGAAAGACTTACAACGTTATAAAAGATCAGTTCTTGAAAACCCTGTCCAACCCATGAAAAACACATTTAATCCATTAAATGCTACTAGAGGGAAATAATGGGCTTGGGTTTAGCTCAGTGGGTAGAGCGCTGCGCTGCAGTCTCTGAGGTCCCGAGTTCAATTCCCAGCACCACAAAAATGGGAGAAGGGCCTGGCAATCCACTCCCAAGGCAATCCCAAAACAGTCAGCCATTGAAAATCCTATGAAGGTCTCTATAAGTCAGATACTGACTCTGAGGTCACCTAAACAACAACAATAAGAGGGAAATAAGGGCTGTGGATTAGCTCAGTTGGTTGAATGCTTGCTCTGCACTCTCTGAGGCTCTGGGCTCCATCCCCAGCACCACAAAATGTGAAAAGTACTTGACAGCCCCCTCCTGAAACAATCCCAAATCAACCATTCATTGAAAGCCCTATGAATAGCAGAGAAGCACTGACAGAGTGCCAGGCATAGCAGTGTAGCAGAATGTTTCATTCTGTTATAGATAGTGTTGCTATGAGTCAGACCTGACTCTTTGACACCTAACAACAACAACAAAAGGGCAGTGAAAGAGCCTTTTCTTAAGCAGAGGACCTAACCAGGCTGAAGTTCCCATCTCTATACCCTGAAAATATTCTCATAGTAGGCGTATTTAAACAACATTCTTACGACATGAGTGTCAAATTCCCTGTTATAGGAAATGATATTGAATGAAACTAAGGTAACAGACTACTTCTAAATGGTATGTAAGTAAAGTTAGAAAATATCTCAAAATAACAACTCAAGAAAGAACTTTCTGAAAGCAATTTTATTATCTTCAAATTGATCAATACAATCTCTATGGTAACCCAGATATATAATAAATTGACTTCTTAGGGATCTCCATCTAGTCACTATAAAAACATCTTACAAATTTCTTTTCTGATTTTCTAGTGTATTTATTAAGCATATTATTAATGCTTAGTCCATATAAGAAATGTTCTAGAATTGTGAGAAATGGACTGCTTTAGAGGAAAGATGCATGGAAAATATTTTGTATCATATTGCTAAGGACAAAACTTTATTTAAAATAAAAATCAATCTTCCCTCATAGTTACATTTTATCATCATCTTCTTATGAACATCACTGAATGACTGGAACACAGTCCTACTGGCTCTAAATTCAATGCTCTTTCTAACAGATCAGAGAGTATTTGCTATCTCTAACCAGAGTCATTTTTCTATTAATGTATCTAGAATAATCAAATTCAGGAAGCACTGGAGAATATTACTTAAAGATTTTTGGATCATAAAAGAATAACATGCCATGGTCTAAAATCAGCTAACATGAAAATTCTAAATTACATTGGCACCATATTTTGGGAAACACTGAGCATCTGCTTTCCTGTGCTAGATTTTTGTCTAAATCACAGCAATTGGGTAAAGCTTTAAGAAGCATACTGCATGAAAGTACACATTTTTTATTTTAATATAAAAGAAAACATGTATAAAATACCTATTCTATCAAAGTACTTAAAATATTTCCAAAATTAGCCAAAGGTGAATGACTAACATTTGAATTCTAAAGTTTGACTTATATAGAAATCTATAGTTTTTTAGTATCTATCTTTAAAGGAGTATTCAGAAGTAATTGTCAAGTCAAATATAGTGTTTCAGCTAGGTAAGGTCATTAATTAATATAGTTATTTAATGTTTATTAAAATCATTCATTTTCCAGTAACTCTTTGAAATTGGTATGGATTGCAGGCAGGGGCAAGCTAATGCAGCCTTTCTGAAAACACAATAGCAATGACAGAAGTGGCCTGATTTGTAGCATTTGTCATTTCCAATGTTGTGCTAATTCCTACCACATCTATCATCCAGACATCACTAAATGTGAACTTGGGACAAAATGCAATCAACTCTCTTGAAAACTGAGACCAACACTTCCCT
This sequence comes from Pedetes capensis, assembly GCA_007922755.1. Classification (NCBI taxonomy): domain Eukaryota; kingdom Metazoa; phylum Chordata; class Mammalia; order Rodentia; family Pedetidae; genus Pedetes; species Pedetes capensis. The sequence continues at coordinate 13,868 of VMDO01021047.1, forward strand.
GCCTTAGAGAATGGACAATCAGAGAAGCTAAACAACATGCAAAGTCACATAACTAGAAGCAGGGCCAGTACTCAAACCCAAGTGTTCTTATTCAAATACATAGAAGTCATTGAATTAGAGTAACCTGAGCACAGGTGTCTTAATTCTGCCACCATCACACAGTACATAAAGATTTTCAACTGAAGGTGTATTTTATTACTAAGCTCTCTGTTAGTGGTGCTCTGACTAGATAAGTCTGCCTAGTCTCACATCAACTTTTCAACAGTGCTAGCTCACTGTCCAAGTGTATGATTGTGACTGTCAAATTATCCTAGTCTACTCATTGCTGATTTTCAGCTAATCTCAGATTCGGCATGTTTTTCTTTCTTCTTAGTAAGAATTATTTGGACTAAATTCAAACTAGCCATAATTAGCCTTTGGAAAAACTTATTGTTGTCTAAGATCTTGTTTCCTCCAACTGAAACAAAAAGAAGAAAATGAAATATAAAAAAATAAATATAAAAATATCACATTAGTTATGTCATACAGAAACACAAAAATTTTCATAGCGTATTTTTCCCTCATAACTTAAGGTTAAAAACTTGTAAGAGAAGTATGTAAGCTGTATAAGAAATCTCTTGTACTCTTAATTAAAAGACACTGATGAGAAAGAATATCAAATGATGAAGTACATTATAATGGTATATGAATTAGGAGATTGTTACTGAGGCACTGGCCTCAGTATGTTGTTGTTAGGTGTCGTCCAGTCATATCCGATGCATAGCGACCCTTATAGGGTTTTCAATGGCTGACTGTTTCGGGATTGCCTTGGGAGTGAATTGCCACGTCCTACTCCTGTTTTTGCAGTGCTTGGAATCGAACTGGGGACCTCAGAGACCACAGAGCAGTGCTCTACTAACTGAGCTAAATCCCAGCCCAGGCTTCAGTATAAACAGATCAGTAAAAGAAGATAGATCAGCTTTCCCAAATTATGAATAATTGAAATACTTCCAAAAAGGGATTCCATGGACACATACCCCCAAAATACTAGTTTATCCATCACTTGAAGACTTATAACCCAGTTTAGCATACAAAAGTGAGGTATATTGCTCTAGAGGAAACTATTTAAACTTGTAGAATCCCAAATTTTCCAAATTCACATGTCCATGAAATACTGCTAAAATAACCCCTAAAATCATCTTTAAAAGGACATAATTTGGATTATGGTGGAATAGAGAATCTACTAATAGATCCAAATATGTAGAATATAAAACAAAGTTGAGGGAAAAAATTACTCAATAAGGGATGTAAAGAATAAAGATGATACAAGAAAAACTAAATCTACTTTTAAAAAATGAAAGAAGTAGCATTGCATTCCCTGACTTACTTCTTATACCAAGATAAATACAGGGCAAATAAAAATTCAAAATATATTAAAATTTTAAAAGGTAGAAGACAAAGTATTAGTTAATATGTTTAAAATATTGAAGAGGAAAAAAATGCTTCTGGGCCTAATACTGAAGAAAGAAACAGGGAAAACATTATAAATATCACTAGATAACAATTAAAACATCTATATAACATGGAGATGGGGTTTACCTTTGTAGAGTGCTTGCTCTTCATGCTCTGACACTGAATTCTACCCTCAATACCACAAAAACGGGAGAAGGATCTGGCAGCCCACTAGTGAATCAATCAGCCATTGAAAACCTTATGTATAGCAGAGAAACACTGACATAATGCTGGATGTGACAGTGTCAGGGAGTGTTTCATTCTGTTGTACATAGTGTTGCTATGAGTTGGACCCAATTGAATAGCACCTCAGGTGCATGCACACATCACACACACGTACATGCACACAGCATACAACAACATAAGAGTAAAATAAAATTTCAAATGGTTAAAACTCTTTGCAATACATATGACATAGAAAGTACTCTCATAATAAATGTTAGGTTGTTAGGTGCCATCAAGTCGGTATCCAACTCATAGTGACCCTACGTACAACGGGTGAAACACTACTATCAGTGCTTCTCCGCTATTCATAGGGTTTTCAATGGCAGATTGATTTTTTGGGAGAGGATTGCCAGGTCCTTCTCCTCTGATAATAAATAGCAAAATTAATTCAATAGGAAAATGTTGTTGTTAGGTGCCATAAAATCGGGTCCAACTCATAATGATCCTATTCATAACAGTATGAAACACCACCATACACTGTGCCATTCACATGATCTTTTCATATTTGAGCCCATTGTTGTAGCCACTATGTGTCTTCTCATTTTGAGTTGTGGCACATCAGCAAATGGAAGTCCCAGGGGCTTTACTCCATTCCCATTATTAAGGCCTATTCTATTTTGAGGAAGCAATTCTTCCCCAGTCATTTCTTGAATGCCTTCCAGCCTTGGGGACCAATTTCCCAGCACTATATTTGACAGTGCTTCTCTGATATTCATAGGGTTTCCCATGGCTAATTGTTTTAGGAGTGGGCTGCCGGGTCCTTCTCCCTAGTCTTAGTCTGGAAGCTCAGCTGAAACCTGTTCACTTAAAATACCAGTGGCACAGATCTCATCATCACAACAACATACAAGCCCCCACAACATGGCAAGCTGACACATGGGAGAATAGAAAAATAGGCATCAGATATAATAAGTAATTCATTAAAGAAGAGATGTTTATGGCAATTAAGTTGTAAATTGATGTTCAACTCCACTAGCAATGAAATAAATGCAAATTTAAATAATACTAAAATATCATTTTCACTTTTGAGATTAGCAAAAACTAAAAAATATTTAATAATACTCAATCTTGGTTAAAAAAAACAGAGGAATAGAAATGCTTACTCACTATTGGTAAATGTTAGCACAAGTTTCTGAGAGATGATTCCACAATATCTATCAACTTTTAAAATATCATTACATTTTTGACTCAACAATTCCAGCTCTAGAAATTTATTTCTAAGAATATGTGGAAAGAAAGATGTTTATAACTGAAAGTAGGACATATTGATTAAGCAATTAGATTTTGAAATGTGATATGGAATTTTTCTGTTTGAGTGTGTTTGTTTTTTACAAATATTTATTAAATACACAGAGTGTGCCAAGTACTCAGAGTTTAGATATAACCAAGTTTATGTTAGGGCTAAAGTTATTATTCACCAAAGTATGGTACCCAGGAATGGTGAATACCCTGAACTGAAGATACTGGAAGGGCTCTGGAGCACAGTCCCTCTGGCCTTCTGCCCTGCTGTTTCCTCCCTGTCTCTCTTCCCCAAAGATGTTCAAGGAAACCAAAACTTCTTACTTAGGGCAGGCCATAGAAGCTTCTCCCCAAAAGCAAACCAGCCTACAAAGATCTTCTTTTCCTTCTCCCTTGAAGATTCTCACTCCAGATAGGTCATGCCCCATACCTGGGAAGACGGAATAGGAAGAAGGAATGCTGCACAGGGAGTCCAAAATGAATCTGAACAAAAGCCTTTCTAGGTTTCCTCCCCATCTATTACTCTCAGATCAATCCTCAACCTTCTTGGCACCAGGGACCAGATTGATGGAAGGTAACTTTTCTATGGGTGGTCACGGGGTGATGCTGATCTGACAGGAGGTGGAGCTCAGGCAGTGATATGAGCTATGGGGAACAACTGTAGATACAGATGTAAATATAGATGGTACCAGTATGCAGCCCATTGGTTGCCTTGTATTATATCCTTTTGTCCAATCATATGTCTACATAGCTGTCCATTCATTATTAAACCTAAGCATAAAAACAGACAATTTTCCCTGAATCTTTAGGGCTTTATTTTTGAAATCTTTTATGTCACACAAAAAATTATTAAATAATTTTTTTATGCTTTCCTCTTACTAATCTGCCTTTTGTTATAGAAGTACCAGCCATGACCTTTGTGATGAATGACGAAAGGTGTCACAACTTTCTGCTCCTACAACGGGCAAGGTGCTTGACTCACAGAACCAAGCCAAGCACATTGACCACTGTAGGAGAAAAGAAGTAAATGTATAAAAAAAATTGTCAGGGGATTAGTGTTCTGCAAATAATAGAGTGATACTTTTACACTGGATGATCAAGGACAGTGTCTCTGAGGAACGTCATTTAAGTTAAGATCTGAATGATAACAAGGATAATTCAGACAAGAAGATTTGAATTTATTCTAAGTGTAATAGGAATCTACTATAGAGGTGTTTTATAATATAATTTCTATCTTAGAATCATCACTGCTACTACTGCATTGAGGATATGTTTTAGGGATTAGCTGTAGCATCACAGAAAACTTGGTGAAGCCTCCTGTCCTAGGCTGGGTGAAATACAATGAATTCCTAGATTAGATTATAAGACCCACTGGGGCTTAGCTCAGTTCATAGAGTGCTTTCTCTGAATGCTCTGAGGACCTGAGTTTGATTCCCAGCACAGCAAAAATGAGAAAAGGACTTAGCAGCCCACTCCCGAAACAATCAGCCATTGAAAAAACCCTATGCCCAACAGAGAAGCACTGACATAGTGCTGGGTGTGGCACAATGTTTGGGAGTGTTTCATAGGATATGAGTTGGAATCAATTGAACCATAGCTAACAACAACAAGAAATAGAGAAAAGAGAAGAGATTTGGAACATGCTGTAAGGGGTGGGGTTAAAATTGGTAGTGCTTGCCAGTTGATTAGATATGGGGATAGAGGCAGAGGAATTTTTAAAGGAACAAATATTTGGTGTGAAGGACTGGGAAGAAAATTGTGATATTCACTTAGATGAGAAAGACTGAGAAAAGTTCACCATAGAGTATAGGGGATTAGGAAACAATAATTTTATCTTGAGCCATTATGGTTTTTTGTTTTTTGTTTTTCGTTTTTGTTTTTGTTTTTTGGTTTTTTTTGTACTAGGGGTTGAAACTAGGGCCTTGCGCTTATATGCTTTGTAAGTGCTGTACCACTGAGCTGCACCCCCAGCAGGGTCTCACTAAATTACTCATACTGCCTCTGGTCTCTATCTTGCTATCCTCCTGCCTCTGCCTCCTAAATTGCTGGAATTACAGGTGTGCGCCACCATGCCTGGCCCAGCCATTATGTTTGATATGCCTACTCCACATCAAAGAGATATCAATCAGGAAAATGCATATATGATGTTGGAGTTTCAGAAGAGCCCAGATCTAGAGAAACACATTTTGGAATCCCATAATATTTAGAACAATAGTCCAGAACTTGGACTGGGATGTAGCTCAGTGGTAGATGACTTGTATAGAATGTGCAAAGCCTTAGATTCAAACCTAGCACCACGCACACAAAAATAAACAAACAAACAAACAAATAAGCAGAACGAGATACCAAGGAAGCAAGGAAGCAGGGAGAAGGGATAGAAGAGAATCACCAACATTAGAGGTTAGTCAGCGGAGAAAAGTCAAAAAATTGAATCCTAGCTCAACAAACTTCCAACTCCATATTTTATTCCAGCTGGCATCTTTGCTCCTCAGTTTTCTTATGTGTAAATTTGTAATAACCATAATAAAATCTGCCAAGTTCAGGTGGAGGATTAATGGAGATAACCATAAGCAAGTTGCATTGCACCATCTCCAACGCAATACACAGAAAGAGTTTAACAATTTTTTATTAGTTTCATTGCAAAGATGTCCATAGTTTCAATAGAAGAAAAACCAGAGACAACCTTTTACTTTTAAGTAATAAAATTGCTTTAAATAAACAGTGAAAATAAAGCTATATGCAAATAAAGGGAAAATACCAAATAATAAACAGAATAAAAAGAATAAATTGGTATCAAATTATTACTTAGGAACAGAAAGCTGTTGTTGTTGTTGTGAGGTGCTGTTGAGTCGGGTCGAACTTGTAGCCACCCTCATAGGGTGTTCAGTGGCTGATTATTTGGGGATTGCTTCAGGATTGGGTTGCCATTTCCTTCTCCTACTTTCACAGTGCTGGGGTTCGAACCCAGGTCCTCTGAAAGCACAGAGTGGTACTCTACCAACCGAGCTAAACCCCAGCCCCTTGGAAAGTAATCAGAAGAAATAAAATCAGATTTGGTTTGATTCCAACTAAAGAATTATAGAATATTATAAAGGACTAAATTCAAAAACAGTTAAATGAAAAAGAACATTAGAATGTAACTGGATTGTACCTGAAAGGCTTCTAACCTTTGGACAAGAGAAGTATTAGAATCTGCCACAGAACAAGCCTCTGTGTAAAATATTATATTTACATGTAACATTTAGCCCACAATAAATACTTACCATGGAAGACTAAAATTCAGATATAAGGCTTGTTTTGCAATTTCCACTGAATTCCTTTTTAAATTAGAGCAACTCTCCACTCATATTTTAATTTTTAATAATGCATGGACTACCAGAAATAAAGTACTATTCGCCTTAAAAGGAAAAAAAAATCTTCCTACATTTTTGTTATTTTATTTTGTTATTCCAGGGGACAAAAAGCACTCACAGCTAAATATTTTCTTCAAAGTCTACATAACTTAACAAATCAAAAACTCAAGACGTGCAATATTCTAAATGATGTTCATGTGACAGGTGAAGTTAATTGCTTTTTGAATCAACATTTCAACAAAATGATGTCAAGATTAAGTTGAATTCTCTTGCCTGTTTGTCTAAACATGATGAAAAAACACTGTTTTATTGTTTTCCCTTCCTACATTTAAGAGTAAAATGATATCCCCCTACTACCCAGAGTGATAGAAGAATTGAAGAAAAGATAAAAACTCTCTGTCTGTGTAGTAACTTATGTGTAGCTGCCAAACTCTCCCCAAAACAGGTGGTAACTATGACTAGCAACCTTGTATTCTCAAACCCAGTCTGAAAATCATTTGTATTTAAGTTAAACCTTCAGTGCCTCTGCTATGTGTTCATTCTCTCTCCTTATCTTCCATTCCTCTGCTGAGTCCTCTCTACCTACAGCCACCACTCCCCCATTTCTCAATATAAAATTTTATCAAACTCACTCAGTATATTGGGAAACAATGCTAAAGTTTACTGCCTCTACAGTTATTTCAATACTTAAAAATACCCTTCAACTTGGATTTTTCTATCAAAAATGGATTTTTGGAGCCAGTTAATAAGTCTTAATGTGTTTCTGGGAATATCGGGATTCAGTTTTCAGTCTTTTTATTTTTGAACTTCTTTCATACATATTTCTCATAAATATTAGAGTGAATGAACATAGGATTTTGAATTTCACATCACCATAGATAACCAGGGAAATGACAAACTGACTGAAGAATTATTTGAAAACCTCTATCTATGAATTTATTCATATGGATTTTATACTCCTCTCATCTGAAATGAATTTTTTATCTATGCCATATTGTCCTTTGATCTAGAAGCTACACCTTTGTGGCTTACATGGGAGAAGTCCTTCTTTTTCTGCACATTGTCTAATCATTACAATCCATCAAAATGAAAGACCCATTATGCTCCATACTCTTGTCACAGCAAGATAGGGGTTATAACTAGAGACTATCAAGATGGGCTGGCCAACTATGACAGTACAGTGGTGTTCTCACTCTATTGCTTTACCCATGTATCCCAACACCTTTCTATTTCTTCTCAGTGGGGCTGAGAAGGGACAAACCATAGGCTACACACTTTTTTTTTTTAATTGAAAGAGAGGGAAGCACGAAGTTATGAGCATTTATTGTACTACCACATATGTAATCCTAACATCAATATTACAGACTCTGAGTTCACATTACATACAGACATTGATTGCCAGAGAGTTTGTGCCATAAGGTAAATAAGTAACTATTTAAAATGTAGGAAGTAGAAGGACTCGGGCAGAAGGTCAAATCTGATGAGTTCAAACTCCAAACACTTTCAGTCTGACCTCTTTGGCATTTTTCCATCTGTAAATGGAGCAGAGGAGAATTCTCTCTGTTCTCTCGATTGTCCATCTGTATAGGCCATAGCTTCACGAGTTTGTATAACATTGACAGCACATAACAACAACAACTATCCACAGGAGAGCAGCCAGAGGTATTGTCCTGGGGTAAAACACACCAAGGAAAGCTACAGAAGTTAGTCTGTCTAATGCCTCCTCAACACCCTCCTTCTAAATTCCAGAATCTTATCCATAAAGCAAGGGAATCCCCAGTAGCAAGAACCTGCTGAGAGTCAGCCCGTGGTGGGAGCTGGAAGGGGATGAAAGAAGCTAATGTACAGTGCAGTGGGAAAATCTAGTAGACACAGTGAGAATTGTGCATGAGTACCCATTGAGAAAGCAGGCAGCAATTCACTGTCATAATGAAGGCATCAGTGGTGCCATGGCCTTAACCAGAGAAGGAGCACGGGAAGACAGTTCCTAAGTCAAGTAAAATGACTTGTGTTCTTTGCTCTAACCCTATGACCCTGCCCCCAGACTGAATGGAGACCATTTATTATTATTTAAAAGCTTTAACCCCAGTGATAAGAAGACTGAAGTTTTAAACTGAATGGCACTAACACTAATAGCTACAAACAATCACTGTTGTTGCTGTTAGATGCCATCAAGTTGGGTCCAAGTCATAGTGACATTTTATACAACAGAATAAAATACTCCCAACACTGTGCCAAGGCTGGCCAGCACCGTGTTAGTGCTCTTCTGCTATCCACAGGGTTTTCACTGGCAGATTATTTTGGGATTGTATTGGGAGTGGACTGCTAGGTTCTTCTCCCATTTTGGCAGTACTGGGGATTGAACCCAGGTCCTCAGAGAGTACAGAGCAGCACTCCACCAACTGAGCTAAATCCCGGCATCATGGAGGACTGAAAACTGCCCCAGTAGTTAAAGAGATAGAAAGATTCAGATTATCACAGCTGGGAATAGGAAATAGAGAAAAATTAAACCTTCTATTTCTACACATAAAATTTCTGCTTCCCCAGGAATCTGGGTATTATTATTTGAATCCTCAGAAGGAGTCAGTGAAGTGGATACGATGTTGTTGCCATTTTTCAGGTTGAGTAATTGTTACCCAGAGGAATGGAAGAACTTGCCAAATTAACAGTTATTAAGTGACAAAACTCAGAATCAATTTGGGGACCAACAAACTCCAGAATCTGCTATTAACCATTAGACTACATTGAATTAACATAGGTTAATAGCACACTCTCCAAATAGTTTTACATTTTAAACTGTGTTTAGATTAATTTAGCTCAATTATATACTATTTTGAAACCATGAGAGAGAATATTTACATGAAACTTTATTTTCTTGGAAGATATGTGTGATGTAAAAAATAAATAGATACCATAATATCAACCACAAAATAACAAACCCACATACACACAAATGAATAAGGAACTATACCATTATGTCAAAATCTTTGACAGTGGCAGGTGAGGTAGGAAATAGAAGTTATAGACTATGGTTTTGTTGTTCATTGATTTTTGTTTTGGCACTTTTAGGAAGATTTTTTGTTTGGTCTGTATTATCTTCTGTTTTTTTCTTTACACTATGTTTTATTTGTTGTAAATTTCCTGAAATTATCATAAATAGCTTTATAATCACAAAAAATAACAAACCTACAGAACTTGGGAAAGAAAATGATTCTGCTCTTCCATTATATTTTTTGTGTATACAATGTAAGAAGCATATTGTACTTATTTAGCTTATTTTGAAATATTTAAAAGTTGTCAAAAGTTTGAAAGCATATATGTTTATAAAACAAGTAAATTAAACTGGTGAGAAAGATTTAAAAGCATGTTTAAGTATTTCAATTGTTTGAGAATTCATAACTTCCATTCCACCTCTTAAAATGCAATACCACTTTAAACATTGCCCTAATGCCAGATTTTGGTAACATGTTTACTTCAGTTATTATACAGTCACTCATATAAAAATGCTCAGCAAGAAATCTTATGATGGTCAAATAGGTGAGAGTTAGAAAATATATAAATTCTATTAGTATCTTTTTCTAAATTTATAAAATATGGATGACAAATATAAAAATTTGCCAATATCCCATGATAGAATTTTAGTCTTAAGTAAAGCACAGAGTGAGCATACATTTCACATGCAGAATTACATGGAATTCATTCACCCATATCAAAACCACACAGTAAAGCTACTAGGGCCCCTTCCAGCTGTCTGGAAGCCACTGAAAAGCAATTACAAGTCAGAAAGCAGTGAGAGTCACTGAGAGTCCTTTTGTTTCAACACCACATTCTGTTCTAGTGCCTCTCAAATTTGTTCTTCCTTGTGCACTATTTTTGGTAAAGAACCCCCTGTGAATAATACCCTTCTGAGGTCAGAAAAGCAATACTGTAACAATCATTTTGGACAATGCTCTTCTTTCAAATTTCTCCTGCAATTCTGCCAGCAGACAGAACAGAATGTCTAGAAAACTCATTGTAGTCAGAACAAATCTAACCTGCAAAACATGCTTCAGAAAGACAACAGGCCTTGAGATCCACGAGTATTCAGGCAGGGCCAGGAAGTGGAGTACTTTAATGAAATATCCTGACCTTAGAAAGATGAGAAACTCTTAGCCATGCTGCTCTGGAGATAGAGTCACTCCACTGGCTTTTTCCTTCACTTCCTTCTTATTCAATCATGCCTCAGTTTTTCTATTCATAAAATGAGAAAACAAACAGAAGCATCACCTTCTGAAGGACTTAGCAGGTTCTGCACAGTAGTTTTCTGAGCATTCTTGAATGATTCACATCATGGGACTAAAGAACACAGAATATTCTCAAAACTACTAAGTTCTCTATAATGGAGGTCATAGTGTTATATGCAGTGGTCTCCTGAGTCGTGAATCTTGTCTGAAACAGTAACTAGAAGTTACTTTAAGCTTTGGCTCAGAGATACTTTTATTCAAACAGTAGTTATCTGAAATAAATTTCTTCAGGGAATTTTTCTTCCATGAACCATCCTCCATCGTCCTTCACTTCCACCCAGTCTTTGCTTCTTGTAATTTTATGATTTCATTAATGGCAGTATTTATTTTCTCCTTGTCCTAAAGAATTTCTAACTCAAATATATGACTTGACATAATCTTTATATTTAAAGGTTGTTGTCATTAGGTGCCATCAAGTCAGGTCCTACTCATATTGACTCTATGTACAACAGAACGAAACCCTCCTGAATTCTGTGCCAGGCACACAATCTTTTTCATGTTTAATCCCATTATTGTACACACCATGTCAGTCCATCTAATTGAGAGCTTTCCTTTTTTCATTGATCTATCACTGTCCCAACATGAAACCCTTTTCCAGTGATTGATGGTTCCTACTATGTGTCCAAAATACGTAAGATGCAGTTTAACCATCCTTGCTTCCAAGGAGCACTTTGGTTTCACTCCTTCCACGACAGATCTGTTGGTTCTTTTGGCAGTCCATGGTATATTCAATATCTATCTCTGGCACCATAATTCAAAAACATCCATTCTCCTGTTTTCCTTATTCAACATCTAGCTTTCAGAACCATATGATATGACAGAAAATACCATGGCATGAGTCAGATGCACTATGGTCTTCACTGTGACATCTTTGCTTTTCAACACTTCAAATAGGTCTTTTGCCACAGCTTTTCCCAATGCTATGCATCTTTTGATTTCTTGACTGCTGCTTTCAGTACTGACCCAGTTGTAAGGATGTTTTATTTTGTTAATACTGAGGCACAATCCATACTGAAGACTGTGTTCTTTGAACTTCATCAGTAAATGTTTCACATCCTGTTCAGTTTCAGCAAGCAGAGTTGTGTCACTTATATAACACATGTTGTTAATGAGTCTTCTTCCAAACATGATGACATGCTGTTGATCAAGTCCAGCTTCTCAGATTATTTGCTCAGCATAGAGAATGGAGAGGTATGGAGAAAGGATACAACACTTTTTCTCTACATTAAATGCAGTGTTTCCTTGTTCTGTTCAAATGACTGCCTCCTGGTCTATGTACAGATTCCTCATGAACACAATTGAGTGCTCTGGTATTCCCATTCTTCACAGTGTTATCCATAATTTGTTGTGATCCACACAGTCAAATGCCTTTGCATAGTTGATAAAATATAGACAGACATCTTTCTGGTATTCTCTGCTTTTGGCTAATATCCATCATATCAGGAATGATGTCCCTGGTTCCATGCCTTTTTCTGAATCTGGCTTGATTTTCTAGCATTCCCCTGTCTATGTACTGCTGCAGTCACTTCTGAATGATCTTTAGGAAAAAAAAATTTATAAGTGATATTAATTATATCATTCAATGATTTACACATTCAGTTGGATCCCCTTTCTTGGGAATAGGTACAAATATGAATATTTTCCAGGCAGTTGGCCAGGTTGTTGTTTTCCAAATCTCTTGGCATAAACATGTTAGCACCTCCAGGGCTGTAACTCTTTGTTGAAACATCTCTATCAGTATTCCACCAATTCTTGAAGCCTTGTGTTTCACCAATTCCTTCAAGGCATCTTCTACTTCATCCTTCAGTACCATTGGTTCCTGATCGTATGCAACCACTTGAAATCATTGGTCATCCACAAATTCCTTTTCATATGATGACTGTGTATTCCTTCCATCTTCTTTTGATGTTTTCTATGTCATTTAATATTTTCCCTGTCAAATTCTTCACTATTGCCATTTAAGGCTTGACTTTTTTCTTCAGTTCCTTAGCTTGAGAAAAACAGCATATTCTTCCCTTTTAGTTTTCTATCTCCAGCTCTTTGTACATGTCCTTATAATATTAGATCTTCTCTTCTTGATCTGCCCTTTGAAATCTTCTGTTTAGTCCCTTAACTTCATCATGTCTTTCTTTTGTTTTAGCTGCTTCAGTCAAGGGCAAGTTTCAGAGTCCATTTGACATGTAATTTGGTCTTTTCTTTCTTTTCTGTCTTTATAATAACCATTTGCTTTTTTCATGAATGATGTTTTTGATGTCATACCATAATTCATGTGGTCTTCTATCAGTAGAGTCTAACTTATTCAATCTGTTCCTGAGGTGGTATCAGGTGGAATATACTCAAGGTCATACCTTGGTTCTTGTAAACTTGTTCTAACTTTCTTCAGTTTCAATTTGAACCTGCATATGAACAGTTTATGGTCTGATCCACAATCAGCATCTGGTCTTGTTCTCACATTTGATATGGAGCTTTTCCATCATCTTTCTCCAAAAATGTAGGCAACTTTCTTCCTGTATATTCTATCGGGTGAATTCCGTTTGTATAGTCACGGTTTATGTTGGTGAAAAATGTATTTGCAATGAAAATCTCATTAGTCTAACAAAATTCTATCATTTGATCTCCTGCATCATTTCTGTCACCAAGGCCATATTTTCTGACTACTGAGCCTTCTTTGGCTCCAAATTTTGCATTCTAGTCACCAGTAATTATCAGTATATCCTGATTGCATGTTCAATTTATGTCAGATTGCAGAAGCTGGTAAAAATCTTTCCTATCTTCATTTGTGGACTTAGTGGTAGGTGCAGAAATTCTAATAGTAGTCATATTAACTGGCTTTCTATATAGGTGTATAGATACTATTCTATCACTGATAGCATTGTACTTCAGGATAGAGCTTGAGATGTCTTTTTTGATGATGAATGCCATCCTCATTTCTCTTACTTTGTCAATTCCTAGCATAGTAGACCATATGATTATCTGACTCAAAATGTCCCATGCCAGTCCATTTTAGCTCACTGATTCCCACAGTGTTGATGTTTAGGCACTCCATTCCCCTTTTGAAGATTTCTAATTTTCCTAGATTCATACTACATACACTCTCATCTCTGGTTTTTAATGGATGTTTACAGTTGTTCCTTCTCATTTTAATTCTAGGCACATCAGCAAATACAGGTCCCTGGGGTTTTACTCCCATTATTAAGATAGACTACTTTAAGGAGGCAACTCTTCCCCAGTACCCTTTTGAGTGCCTTCCAACATGGGGGGCTAATTTTCCTACACTACATCTGACAGTGTTTCTCTGCTATTCATAGGGTTTTCAATGGCTAATTGTTTTGGGAGTAGGCTGCCAGGTCCTGCTCCCTAGTCTGTCTTAGTCTGGAAGATCAGCTAAAACCTGTTCACTATGGGTAACCCTACTAGTATCTGTAATACTGGTAGCATAGTTTTCAGCCTCACAGCCACATGTAAGACCTCATAGTATGACAAACTTACAGGTATGTGGGGGATGTTTAGAGATAGGAAATAAAAATGCAAACTTCAGAAATTGTTTTTGTTGTTGTTAGGTGCCACTGAGTTGGGTCTGGCTCATAGTGACTCTATGTACAGCAGAACTGAACACTCCCTGATTTGTGCTAGGCACACAATCTTGTTTATGTTTAAGCCCATTGTTGTAGACACTGTGTCAGTCCATTTAGTGGAAGGCTTTCCTTTTTATCCCTTGACTTGCCACTCTCTGAAATATGATGTCCTTCTCCAGGAATTTGTCTCTCCTGACTACATGTCCAAAATACGTGAGACTCAGTCTAACCATACTTGCTTCCAAGGAGCAATCTGGTTGCACTTCTTCTTGGACAGACCTGTTGATTCTTTTGAAAGTCTATGATATATTCAATATTTGTCCCCAGTACCATAATGCAAAAGTTTCAATTCTTCTCCTGTCTCCCTTGTTCAATGTCCAGCTTTCACAACCATATGATGTGAATGAAAATACCATGGCATGAGTGAGGCACACCTTCATCTTCAATGTGAGGTCTTTACTTTTCAAGACTTTAAAGAGACCTTTTGCCACAGCTTTTCCCAAAGCAATGTGCCTTTGGGTTTCTTGGTTGCCGCTTCCACAGGTGTTGATTTTAAAGCCACGTAAAGCAAAATCATAGATAACCCAAATCTTTTCTCCATTTATTGTGAATTTGCATACTGATTCAGTCATAAGGATTATTGTTTTGTTGATGTTGAGTCTCAATCCATACTGAAGGCTATGCTCATTGATCTTCCTCAGTAAATGTTTACTGAGGAATGTTTACATTTACTGAGGAAGATCAAAGAACAGAAATTGTTATTTTGTTTAAATAAATCCAGTATAATTTAGAATTAGAAGACTAAGGTTAGTAAAATATAAGACATCATATATTTTCTCCTCTCTTTATTATAATACATAACTATTGTTTTATTTCCAATTTTAAAAATATTTTCAAGAAAACTAAAGTCAAAGAACAGCATATATTTAAAGGAAGATGTCAGAAAGATTTGAGAAACTAAAAGTGTAAAATAAGAGAAATAAAAAAGGCAGCCCATTGTTTGTAAGCAGAGAAAATAGGGCATTATGAGAACTTTGTTCTACAGGTAGGAAATGCTACTTCATCCTACATGAGGTTTGTGGGTAAATTTTGTAAACTAGAATTTCAAAGAAAACTGTGAAGCAGGTGCCAGAATGAAAAGTTGGCAGTAAAACTGTTACAGGATATGTTAAGTGGATATAACTATATTTCTCAGACACTAAACTCTAGTATTGCTCAACAAATAATAAAAATTAATTCTTTTGCATTTTACAGTCTTCAACAGTTCAATAGGCCATCATAAGAAAGACAAAGAAAAGCTGGTTGACCTGGTATGATGACAACTTTTTCTACATGATTAAAGAAACAAATACTCACAAAACATAAAACATTTCTGAGAACAGCTGGGTAACTTTATAGCCCTCTGTAACTCACATCCTTTAACACTAAGATTTAGTGTCTGAACACTTGTAAAAAATGATGAAAAGGCAAAATATACAACAGTGAACATGGCCTAGTCCTACAGCAGATCCAGTTATTCATCCATAAAGTGCTTTATGATCCATGTAAACAGTTTAGGTTCATCCAGGCTCTTACAGTTTAGCTAAAAGCAATCAACTGTGATCTTTAATATTCTCCAATAACCTGTGAAACTTAAAGGTTGAGGATATTTAAAATGTAGTATTTTCATAATACTTGACAACAAACAACTACATCACTGGCTTATGTATTTGTTATTGTTACTGTCAGTTTAGAGGGTATTCCTTCAACTTATAACCAAAAAATTTACTACAAAACAATAAAAATAAAGACTATCATTTTAATTTTAAAATTAAATCTCAAATTATAATTTACTGAATATTTTGTCCTTTAAACATAGCCTAATTCCACAAAATACTTGGTTTCCTAGCACTCTTTTCACCAGTGAAGTAAGCCAAGTTAAAGATTTTCATTTCTATTCTTCCTCATGAAAGTAATTACTACGTGGGGTTTATATTAAATTTCCTGATGGATGACTTCTGAGAAGTTTGTGTGTTCATTCTTGTCCTATTTTAGAACCTTCTGCTTCTCTTACTAATAGTTTCTTTCTTCTGCAGGACAAAACATTTGGCATAGATTCTCCATAATAAAGGGACCATTCTACAGCTCATGATGAAGAAATTAAATCAGATCAGCTACCAATCCAATGTTTATCTACATTTTAATCATTTTTAAAGAATTTTGACATTGAAAAGTCTAGAGAAAAAATTCACTGTCATCTAGTATAAAAAATCCATACGAAGCAAGGTAGAAATAACAATGACAAACCATGACTTAGCTTTTAGTTTACAAAGGATTAGTTGATTTTTCAATAAAGAGGTTTTTTTATGTGTTGCTGAAAAATAAGACACTGGGGGAAAAATGAGATAAGTGACATGGTTACTGCCTGTACATTGGAAAGAACTGTGGTGGGAATTTAAGTACCAAAATATCATGGGACCACCCACAACCTAGTCCATCCACAAGAATAAAGCAGCCTCTGAGGAAATCACATAGCCTATGTACCACCAACCAGAAGCCAAGAAGAGAAGTCTGTTGGGGTGACCCAGACTTGAACTTGGAAGAGATAAAAGGAGAGCTGTGATGGCTACATTCAATCACTACAACTCAAAAGAACATTAGTTAATAGAAGCATCATCAAGGTCAGGTTTCCTGAAGAGTTTTTATAACATTGTTCCTTATGAACATAGAAGGATCTTCAGACTGAATGCTGATTTCTGGCTAGTTAGCTAGTTAATGCCACATGGTTATATAAAATGAAGGAAGAGATAAAATTAGAGGGTGGAACAGATGGACAAAAAACATAATTGTGAAAGGAGAGGAAAAGACGAAGAAAGAGTGGAAGAATAAAGAATGGGAGAGAAAGAAGGGTAGATGATGGAGTGTGATACAGTTTAAGTGGTAAAAATATTCCTCAAGAAATCTGAGAAAACTGAAAATTTCCCTTAAATGAAAAAGAAAAAAAATCATCTTTAGTCAGTTCTAAACAATATAAAACTTAATCCCAAGTATTTAATGAAAATGAGCATCTAGCTGGGCACGGTAGCTCATGCCTGTAATTCTATTGACTCTGCAGGTGGAGACGCAGGGATCACAGGTTCAAGGCCAGAGGCATTCTGCATAATTTAGTAGGAAATCTGTCTCAAGATAAATTTAAAAATGGGCTGTGGGTGTAACTGCATGGCAGAGCACTTGCAAAGTATGTGCAAGACCCTGGATTCAACCACTAAGTAGTACACACAAAAGGAGGAGGAGGAGAAAAAAAGAAAGAAAAATGAAAATAAAAATGAACATCTAATACCATTTCTCCTATGTTTACTTGCTCCCATTAGTATTTCACTAGAAAATTTCACAATTTTGATTGATAATGCTTTAGATTCTGAAGGAAAAATGCAATGGAAATCCAAGTTTCATTTATCCATAAATATATCTAAAAAGAAACACTATGCATTTCCTAAGGTAACAAGAATGCCTATACTTGCTGGCTTTCTTACTGAGACAAAAACAAAGAATGAGGTCCTAGCACTTTGGAATCCTTTTCCTTATGTTTTGTAGGGGTGTGTGATGGTTTTAACTCTCTTTATCATAAAAATTAGTGCAAGCACTTCTAAGGTCAGGGGCTCAGTGGTTTGTACTGTGATCTCAATATGTGACTGAATTTCATTTACTATCCACTTTCCAGACTTCAGTGTCATTAGTGGAAGATATGGCTCAAGTCATCCAATCAAAAGATTTCCTGAGCAACTTGCTAAAGTCCATATTTGTAGTCTCACTGAAGACTTAATAGTTGTGGATGTAGACTGAAGGGAAATTTGACTTTCTAGCACAGATCCCAGGTGACTCTAAATCCAGGCACTCTTAAGAAGCACTGCAATAAGGTACAGTCTAGAGTATAAATCATGTGTGATTTTGTTTTCCCATTTTGAGTGATATATGACAAAAAAAGAAGTAATATGCCATGGAAATCTTTGCAGTAGACTTATAAAACTTATACTAAGAGATTTTTTTAAATTATGCATCAAACTGTCATTTGATCACCTTCATGCGATCTGTAAAGGAGCCAAGTATTATCCTATGGGAACAAGAAGACTTGAGAAAAAACTGCAGGCCTGATTGCTTATTAATGGAGCCAAGAGCCAAATTTGCTCCAGCCACCTGTGAACAATCCATGTTTGACATGTGACATGGAAAGTGGTCATTTGTTTTAGATTCTGTGGCTAGTACCTCTGTAGATTTATGATGATACAGATAGCAATACATTTCCTTGGCTTTTAGTCCAATGGAATTTAAATTCTCGATTTATTACTTCATTACTTTTGCCAGAGAAACTAGTTGAATGCTATAAGCAGAAATTTCTTTACTTGCGCAATATGCAGCCATAGAAGATGAAGGATGTAAGAAACAAAAGGTGAGAAAGAAAAGGCTTTTCATTTGATATTGCACATGGCAGAAGAAAATTTAAAAAATAAAATGAAATCTTGGATAATCTCAAAATTGATTAAAGTGTTTTCTAAATTCCTCAAGTGCTACCAGTTATTCCCTAAGGCTTTTTAGACTGATACCATAGGAGCTAATTGGCTTAATTATTTTTAAAGTTCATCACCTGTAATTAATGGACTAAAAGACTGAAACCATGAAGACTTTCGGGTCTGCAATTTATAATTTCTTGGATTTTAAATGTTCTTGACCTCTATCCTCTCCTTCCCTATAGACACCACATATATTTAGAAATGAAAGGCAATTTGCCACTCATTGTATTGATTAGTTCTGAATCCCAGTAAATAATTAAACTATTGTTATGTTCCCAAAAAATTAATGGTGTAGGTATGTTTTGAGAAATTCTCCTTTGGGCAGTTTTGTCATTGTGGGAACATCATAGTATACTCACATAAACTGTGATGGCTGCAGCACCACGAGGCAGTATACTCTCATGGAACCATTACCAACTATGGTAAAAATATGATGTGTTGCCCATAAGGCAAAATCAGGATGTATATATATGGATAGATATACACACAAGACATACAAGTAAAAGGGTACCATCGGTTGACAGGGAAGGTACGGGAGAGGGGGTTATGAGAGTAAAATCATGGAGGTGAACATAGGCAATGTACAATGAAATGGATACAAGGAAATGTCATAATGAGACCCATTAAGTTGTACATTAAAAACTAGTAAAAACGCCATTATGCAAAAAATAAATAATTTTGAAAAATTAAAAAAATTTTTTCATAGGACTAGCATCACCTTCTTTAACAAAACATTAAATCTCATGTTCATCTTACAGTGGCCCCCCAGGACAATAAAATTGTATAAGGCCTTCCACGTGATAACCTTCATAAGTTATTACCCGCTGTAACTGACACTGATGTAGAAACTGAAAGAGAGTTGTAGGTACAAACATTTCTCTCTATTATTATAACAAATAATCTTATGATGCTCATTGAAACTTTAGTAGAAAATAAAACCTTAGGTTAAGTAGTAAATTTTAGAATACCAAAATGGTTTCATGTAAAAATTATGTAAAGTATTAATATATTAATGTTAACATCTAGTTATAGTAAAATTTATTTTAACCAGTTTTGGGCTATACTTTTAATAAATAAGAAATTTGATTAAAATAATGAATATAATTATTTAAAATAAGAGCAATCATTTATTGAGTATGTGTTATGTGCCAAGCACTATTCCAAAACTTTATATTCACAAACTCACGTTATACTTATTTTATTGAGGGAATACTTGCTTAAAGAGGTTGTGTAATATGTCCAAAGTTATCATGCTGCTTGGTAATGAAATTCAAATTTAAGTCTGTCTGACTGCAAAAGTTATCCTCTTAATACTGCACAACTTGAATTACTTTATTTTTATTTTATTTTATTTTATTTTGAGACAGAGTCTCTCTCTGTAGCCCAGGTTAGCCTTGAAGTCACATGGATGCTCCTGCCTCAGCCTCCCCAGTGCTAGGATTACAGGTATGTGTCATCACATCTGGGACATTGAATGATTTTATTAAACATGTATTACTGGATAAGGATGATCTTTCTGAAGGATTAATGCTGACTTGTCTCATCTGTTTCTATCCTAAGGCACAACTATCCAAAGGCAGCCAAAGTCAAATTAAATTGTTATAAAGTGCACAGTAGAACAAGCTTCATTGTTGACTGCACAGACATAAAAAATGAGGCAGATGAACAGTCTCAGGAATGTGGATGTTGTCATGGCCTAAAATGATGCTTGATACCAAGAACACTAGCGTGTAATAAATTTCCATGCAGAGAAGAAACTAGTCAAACATTTCAGGGTATTCAGAAAAAAATGGGATATATAGTCGTAAAATACAATACATAAAAATTAATACAACTTTCATTTATCACTGGCAATAACAGTTGTTTCTGTATTGCCACAGACTCAAATTTTTCTATTGGTTCCATGTAATCTGAGGTGATTTGTGTGAATTTTGTAGTATGATTATAGTGTAGCTATTTAAAATTTAACTGAGGCTATCCTGCTGACCATAAAGCACACCCATAGCATATGTGTGCACCCATACACTAATCTGGCATTAAATGACATATCAAAATCTGGCTGGATGAGTTTGTTATCAAAAATGTCTCCAAAAGGAAAGACTGTCATTTTTTAATCAGCACTGTTAGATTAAGCAAACTACTAGTAAACGTCCCCACAAGACCAACTTTTCAAATTTTGTGTCAAAGGCAATGTCTGTTTTGGCTTGTCTGTGACAAAATACCAGTCATTGTGATTAGATGCTCAGACAGAATATGGCAAAATGTCCTGTGTCAGAATTTAAAAATTTTCCAGATCAAGCTTATATGCTGCCAGTCAAAATGTAAAGTTTTAAATTCACTTGAAAAATCAGTTGACAACATGTGTAAGAGCACTTAAAAAATGTTAATTCCTTTTGATCTAGTAATGACAATGCTCAGGAAATAGCCTATGAAAATAATCTATGTGACAAAAAAGAAAAGAAAAAGGAAGGAAGGAGGAAAATCAGGAAGGAAGGCAGAAAGGAAGAAACAAAACAGGGAGGGTGAGAAGGAGTAAAGAGCAAAGAAAGGCAGTTCAACATACAAAGGGATTTGGGGTGGTTTTTTTGCCTTATTTGTAAGATAAAACTAAAAAAAATAAATATTCATAAGAGGACAATTACTATGCAATTATGGCATATGCAGTCAAAAGATTAGGTAGTCAATAAAAATATGTTTATGAAAACTTAGGTGCTGGGCAAGGTGGCGCATGCCAGTATTCCCAGCAACTTGGGAGGCAGAGGCAAGAGGACTGCAAGTTTAAGACAAGAGGTAGTCTGCATAATTTAGTGATACCCTGTCTCAAAAAGTAAAACAATGGTCTGGGTGTGCAGCTCAGTGGTCCAGCACTTGCAAAGCATGCAATCAAGAGAGGCCCTGGGTTCAACTCCCAGTACTGGGAAAAAAAAAAAAAACCTTATGGTAATGTAAATATTTTCTATAATATTAAAAGATTAAATTATATATTGAATCAAATATAAAGAACATATGCATAAAAATGAACTTGAAAAATATGTTAGTGCTCATTTTTTGTGAATTATGTAGAATAATTTTTTCTTAGTTCTTCCAATTTTCCAAATAATCCACAATAATGATAGTTGATTTTTTAAAACATTGCTTCACTCTTGAGTATATATTAAAAGAAAATGAAATCAGTATGTTGAACAGACCTCTACAATCCCATTTTCACTGCGATACTATTCAGAATAATGTAGAAATGGAAACAACCTGGGTGTTCATCAACAGATGAACGGATAAAGAGAGTGTGGTATATATACAGTAGACTACTATTGGGCCATAAAAACAGAATCAAACCTGGTCACTTGCAACAATGGATGTAAGTGGCCAAGGACAGAAAGACAAGTAACATATTATCTCATTCATATGTGGAATCTCAGAGAAGTTAAAAGTAGAATAATGGTTACCAGAGGCTGGGAGGGTAGAGGACAGAGAAGAATAAGGAAAGATTAGACAGGAGTAAGATGTACTGGTATTACACAGTAGGATAGCTATAGTTAAAAGTAATGCACTGTACATCTCACAAAGCCAGAAAAATTGATGGTGAAAGTTTTTATTTGTAAAGAAAGAAGTTTTT
>VMDO01021048.1:0-36190 GCA_007922755.1 Pedetes capensis
TGTTCATAGGGTTTTCAATGGCAGATTGATTTTTGGGAGGGGGTTGCCAGGTCCTTCTCCCAAGCCTGCAGCACCTGGTGTTCCAGGCGGTCTCCCATCCAGGTATTAACCAGGCCCGACCCTGCTTAGCTTCTGAGATATGATGGGGTCGGATTCCACAGGGCTACGGCTGCAGGATTGTCCTGGATAGCCAGGCAGAAGAGCCAAGTGAGGTTGAGAAAAGGAGGTCAAGATAGACCCACAGAGGCTGTGACAAGCTGTGTACAGCTTTGCAGAGAGCAGGCTGAGCTCTGAGAAGTGGATGCATTTTAGAAGGCTCTGAAAGCAATATCCCTCCCTGTGTCCATAGGAGTTAAATTGAAGCATCACTTGTGATTAGTATTTGTAGAACATGTTAGAGTTTATAACTTGCTTTCATATCCTTTCTCTCCCTTGATCTTCATGACAGCTCCACAAGGGAGATGGTGTTGTTCCCACCCTATAAATGAGGAAACTGAGGCTCAGGGAGATTAACAAAATATTTCAGTCAGAGTCACACAGTTAGGGAGTGGCAGAGCTATCCTCAAACAGAGGCTTCCTGACACTAGTTTGGTGGTGTTTCCTCTATATTCTGATGTCCAGCAGGGAGGAAGTGGCGACAGTTCAGTGGTGACTGGCTTCATTACTTTGTTTTTAGTTTTGCTTTGTTAAGTGTGGGAGAGATTAGAACACATCTATAGCCTGAAAGGAACTCTTCTTTCTTCTGGAAGAGTTCTTAGCCTTGTTTTTAAAAATTAACTTACTTTGAAATATTTTCAAATTTACAGAAAAATTCCAAGGAGGGTACAAAGAATCACTTATCTCCTTAAACCAGATTTGCAATTATTAATATTTGTCCATATTTATAACCATTACAACATTCATTTTCTAATCAATTTGAGAGAAAATTGCAGATAGGATGCCATTTTACCCCCAAACATTTCAGTATATATTTTCTCCAAACAAATAACATGTTAAATTTCATGCACATCTGCCAATCAGCAAATTAACCTTGATACAACATTACCATTGGCTCCATAGATCCCATTCAAATTTCACCAAGTATGCAATGTCTCCTTTTATTTTCTAATCCAAGATCCAAATCTAGGATCATGCATTATATTTATTTATTGAGTCTCTTTAATCTGTTTTAATATGGCACATTTCCTTACTATTATTTTGTCTTCCATGACCTTTACAGTTTTAGAGTATGGTCTTTGATTCTATAGGCTGTCCTTCAACCTGGGTCTGTCAGGTGTTTCCTTAGATCTAGACTTATAAATTCTTAGCAGGCATCACACACACACACACACACACACACACACACACACACGCACAATTATACTGTATTTTTCTCAGTGTATCACATCAGGAGACATGATATTTGCCTGTCCCACCACTAATGATGTTAACTTGGATCACCTGGTCAAGATGGTGTCTGCCAGCCAGCTGCTGTGGCTCATGCCTGGAATACCAGAAACTTGGGAAGCTAAGACAGGAGGATCCTGAATTTGAAGTCAGAGGCAGCCTGTGCAACTTAGCAGGATGCTGTCTCAAAATAAAAAAGGGGTCTCGGGGTGTAGCTCAGTGGTTGAGCATATGCCCAGCATGCTCAAGGCCCTGAGTTCAATCTTCTGGTACTAGGAAAAAAAAAAATACTGTCTGCCAGCTTCTTCCACTATAGGTCACTCTTCTTATCTTTGTAAATAATAAGTATTTTCTGGTGAAATATTCTGAAACTACCCTAATATCCTATCCTCCATTAAGCTCCTACCCACCAGCCTCAGTCTGTACCATAATTAATTGCCAAATGATCAGTTTTAATTATTGCATTTACATGTATTAGTTGGCACTGTACTGTAAAGAAGAACTTTCTTTTCTCTTTATTTTCATTTATACATATTTATTTATATCAGTATGGATTCCTATGGGTTATAATTTCTTGTTATTATTTATTTTGATGTTCAGATTTGTCCCAGGTTTGATTAGTGAGCATACTTTTAAGCTAGGTTCTTTGTCCTTCTAACATATCTCCATCATTTTTTAGTAGGTTTTTTTTGTTGTTGTTTGTTTTGTTTTGTTTTTTTAACTTTCTAACACTCCAGAAGTGTTTTGGGCTCACCTTGTACTCCCCTCAAATAAGGAGTGAGAACCAAGGCAGGTGAGGCAGTAGAAACCTGTGGCTGAGGTTGTGCCAAGGCCACATTGAAGTTATGCCACAGGAAATTACTGGTTAGAAATCACCATACCCACTACTTCTTAGGGGCTGCAAGTACAATGAGTATACCATGAACAAACCTCAGTCTTGTCTGGACTCCAAAATTCAAAGTCCATTTGGGAGCATTCCAGTTGTTTGGCTTACGCCAAGTGCCTACCCTTGGGCCGTGAAGAAGTAGAAAGGAAGATAAATGTTCTGCAACTGCCATAAAGAGGCTGCCATAAAGAGTTCATCCTACCAATATTCTTCCATGGGTGATTGTGCAGAAATAGGAAGATGATTTGAATCCTTCATGACCCCTTCCCCAAATATCTGTTTAACAGTCAGGGAGATAAAGATACAGACATATACAAAGGGAAAACGTTGGCTCGACTTGTGCATTAAACCAGTGGCATGCTGGTAAATATTTAACAAAACTCCCCAGAAAAAAAAAACAAAACAGCCCTGATTTGTAATGTCTACATATTGCAGTTGTATAAATACTCCCACCATGGCCAACTTCAAATGTGACATCACAAAACATGAGTTGGGAAGAGATGTGCAAAAGCATACACATTGTAGCATTTCTACCACACAGATACTGTTGTTGTTAGGTGCTGTTGAGTCAGTTCCAACTCCCGCATAGGGTTTTTGATGGCTGATTATTTCAGGATTGTTACGAGAGTAGGCTACCAAATCCGTCTTCCATTTTTTCGGTTCTGGGGATCGAACCTAGGGCCTCAGAGACTGCAAAGTGGCACTCTACCAACTGAGCTCAACTCCAGCCCACTACACAGATACTTTTGTTGTTGTTAGGTGCCGTCGAGTCAGTATCCGACTCATAGCAACCCTCTGTACAACAGGGGAAACACTATTGTCAGTGCCTCTCTGCTGTTCATAGGGTTTTCGATGGCAGGTTGATTTTTGGGAGGGGTTTGCCAGGTCCTTCTCCCAAGCCTACAGCATCTGGTGTTCCCAGGCGGTCTCCCATCCAAGTACTAACCAGGCCCACCCTGCTTAGCTTCGGAGATCTGACGGGATTGGATGCCACAGGGCTACCGCTGCAGGCACACAGATACTACAGATGTAAATAACCATGATATATAAGAGTTAAATGCAATAAAAAAAATCAGGAAGTGTTTATCACTTTTGCTTTAATATAACTTATTTGGATGTAAGTCTATATGATTTAATTTTTAATTAAAACAGTATTTAACAACTGACATGCACAATTCTTGAAAATTCACGTACCATCTCTCATAAGCTCTTGTGAGGTTTCAACATGCTACTGCACCAAACTGTCTCAGTGTTTTCCTTGGGGAATGGATTTGAAAGTGAGAAAGACATACTTTTATTTTTTTTAAAATTTACATTATTTTAAAAAGTAACATTAGGGGTGTTTTAAAGAACTATATGTGTGTTTTTCAAATGAAAATTTAGTTTAAAAGTAAATCCACAGACATTTTTTCCCTGTCTCCTCCCTGGATTGAGAGCAGTGTGGGCTATCTTCACTGACCCATCACAGCTCCTCCAACTGCATTGCACAAAAGGCTGTCAAATTATGATCTCTAAAATATAACCTCATTTGTGCCACTCCTTTCCAAAATCTTCAGCCACAATGGGTTCAGAATTTCAGGCAGGATTTGAGCTCCACTTCCTTTACCAACCATCTATTGTTTCATGTTTTGCCTGGGTCTCAGACCAGGGTTTTTCAAACTCTTCTTAGCCTGTGTTTTCTGAGGGGAAGAAGGAGACTTAGGGCCAGTGGGGAGGGCACACAGTGTGGGGCTCTGCCATCCGCTTCCATCACAGTCTTCTGATTCAAATCAATTTCACATATTACAAGTAATATTTCATTTAGAAATATGAGCTCTGTGTTTTAAAAAATTAGAAATGAATTATTTTAGTTCAACAGGATGGCTCATCTTAGTCAAGCACTCTCAAATCTGCTTCTTTTGTTTTTTTACTTCACCTGATGTTTATTGAGCACTTGTTATGTGCCAGGCACTGGGGATAAAACAGTGGACAAGACAGACTGTCCCTCCTGGATTGCTTACAGTTCAGAGGAGTGGCAATTGATACTTGAAGAAACTAAGATACAATGCTTTTCCCATTCCCTTCACCCATCCTTCAAGGTTTATCTCAAATGTTAAGGACTTCATAAAGTCTTTTGATCTGATTTTTCCTACTAAAACTCTCATCTTCATGCAAATTTTTGTGTGTAGAGGATGTTTGTTGTTTTTCTACCACCCATTTCTTCAACCTCTGGTAGTAGTACCTGGAGCATTCTTTGGGGAACCTCTCTCTTCCTCTCTCCCTTCCAGTTCACTGGGTTCCAGTTGATCTCTAGGAGTGACTCAGGCTTGGCTGACTGGCCCTTAGCCATAGTGACTGGGTCGGGTCTGGCCAACCCTCTGGTTATAATGATCAGTTTGGGATGGATAAATGATCCCAAATGGTTCACATTGAGTAGCAAACATATGCAGATGCTTCAGACAACAGATGTTCTCTTTTCAGCTGAATTTTAAGCCTGAAAAGAGGTAGACCCAGAATTTTTGGCAATAATTTTGTTATGCTGTGAAGGGTAAGGTCAGTATGAGGGAAGTAGAGCCATATGATGGAAAGAGACTAGATCCTTGTTACTCTCAATGACTGGGTCAAGCCATACCTAAAGCTTGACCCATGGATATTTCAGTTCAACAATCTAGTAAATTTCCTTGTTTGCCAAAATAAGTTTTCATTCACTTTTCCAAAAGAATATTGAGTAATTTGCTATAGCACAGCAGTTCTAACTTGGACTCCCTCAGAACTAAAGGCTGATGCCATCTGACTCCAGCCCTCCCCTCTCTCAAGTTTTCCCCTGAAGGTTTTTGTTTTTGTTTGTTTGTTTTTGTGGTACTTGGGGATTGACCCCAGGGCCTCCAGGATAGTTTGCAAGCTCTCTGCTCTCTACCACTGAGTTGCAACTTCAGCCCATTTTTTATGTTTTATTTTTGAGTCAGAATCTCACTAAGTTATCTAGGCTGTCCCTGGCATTGAACTTGCGGTACTCCTGCCTCCACCTCCAGAATAGCTAGAATTACAAGCATGTACCATGGTGCCCAGCCTCTCCCTAGTAAGTTCTGAAGCCTCCTGAAGACCCTGCCTGTGTAGCCTGCAAGCTAATACTGAGCCATTTCCTTTTATCCCACTGAGCTTCTGGGGTGAGGAGGGAACCTGTTTCTGCAGGAGTGATAACCCTGCTCAGCCACCCAGCAAAACAGCCGAGAGATGGCCAATATTGCAGTCCCTCACTCTCTTAAGGTCCTTAAGATCTGGGTGCAGGGAGCTGAGGCTACCGGTGTCCCACCAAGGGTCATAAATTTTGCTGGACCCACTCCTTTGTCTTCACAGCTCCACTTATGGGGCATTTGCTTTCTGTCAAGCGTTATGCTGGGCATTTTATGATCATTCTCATGTGGAATCCTCACGGGACCTTGAGGAGTGGGATAATTACATCATCCCCATAGAATAGAAGAAAAAGTTCAATGGCTAGGTCTCAGGGCCGTCAGTCAGTCAGTGGAGAAACAGGGGATGTGTGAGCACGTTTATGAATTGTGACCCCTATGGAAGGGCGGACAAGGGGAGCCTAAATGGAGAGAGAGACAAAGAAGAGACTTTGGGGACTGCAGGAAATTGAAAGGGTCGCTTCGGAGGCTGCCTGGGAGTGAGACCGGGGCGGTCCCACTCCAGGCTAGACGAGGAGAGCGCAATGTGCTGTCCATGTGACCTCGGGATTTTCCGCTTTGGATCACTGTCTTGACAGGTGAGGCAGCTGATGGGAGGGCCTTTTAGGGGCCCTCCCTATGCCCAGGTGAGGCGCGGGCAACTAGGGTCTGAAAGGAGGACGCGCCCACTAGGGTCTGAAAGGAGGGCTCGTGCAGTGTAGTGTGCACTTGGCTCTGGGACTGTTGGGACAGGCTTGCTTGGCGCTCGCGTACTGGCCAGGCGGGCCGGGCCGGCCTGGCCTTTGGCGGGGGTGGAAGTGGAGGGTGCCGCGCCCTGCTCGGCCCAGGTGCTGACTCCGGGGGCGGGGTTTGGGAACCAGGCAGCTGGAGATTCCCGGCCGTCCTGGCTGGCGGGCATCGAGGGACAGAAGCCTGCGAGAGACGGAATCAGGGAGCGCGGGGAGCACACAGGGAAGGCGAGGCGCAGACCTGCCAGCATGTTCTCCAGAAACCACCGGAGCCGGGTCACGGTGGCCAGGGGCTCCGCCCTAGAGATGGAGTTCAAACGCGGCCGGTTTCGACTTAGCGTCTTCAGCGACTCGCCCGAGGTGAGAGATGGAAGACTCTGCCTTGCCCTTCCCCGGCTCTAGCAGGCTGCCCTGGTCTCCTCTGCCTCCCGCCCTCGCCCGTGCACGCTGAGGGGTGGAAACGCTGAGGTTTGGGTCCACACCCGCGGGACTATGGACTTAAAAAATAAGGGGCAAACCGTGTGCACATTAATCGGGTCTCTGCTGCCCCCACGCATTCGCTGGCCTGGCTGAGATGATCTGCCTGGAAAAAGTCCGGGTTGGCCTCAATTTGACTGGCTCTAAGCTTTGGACTCCCAAAATGCGCTCAATCCTGAGGCTCTCCTGGGCATCTCCGGGAGCATAAGGCAGTGGGCTGCCAGGCAGGTCCCAAATGCTTGTACTCTTGTCCTGGGAGCCTGCTGGTTCCTGGCCGCCAGCCCCATCCCATACCCTGTCTAAAACTTCTGGGCTCTGTCATCCCCCTGGACTTCTAGGCCAGGTCTGCCTTTTCGTGGAAACCCTCCTCAAGGGCTCCTCTCTGCCCCCGAAGGGCAGCAAAAGTGTGTGTGTGTGTGTGTGTGTGTGTGTGTGTGTGTGTGTGTCTTTTAACTCCTTGGGTTTTTTTCCCTACATACCCCTAAACATTCCCCCTCCCTGTCTGGGACCTAAGAGGAGTCCAGCCTCCGAGCTGAGTTTCCTCCCGGGTCCACCAGTCTACACGTTGCCGGCCTCTGAACCCTACCTGCAACTCCCTAAAGAGGCTGGGCAGGGGTGCGGCCGCGCCAGCGCTGAGACGGGCACAGCCACTCCAACGCGCGCCAGTCGGCAAGGTCAGCTTCACACTGGCCTAGGGCGAGCCCGTTCCCATCTCCCCTCCCCGCCCCTCAGAAAGGGTTAAGTGAGGTGGGCCTTCCTCTGGGCGCCCTCCTCCTCCCGACTGGGATTCCAGGCCTGGCTTCTGCCCTTTCCCTCTAGGCTGCCCAGAACAAAGGCCCTTTCACACCCCTGTCCCGGTGTCCCGGGCTTTTTCTGAGTCAGAAGTTAGTGGACTGGGGGAGAGAGCCTTTGTCACTACCCCAGCCCCCACGCCAGCAACTCGGCTGGAGGAACCCCGGTGGGGCAGCGCGGGGGAGTGAAGGGCGAGGCCGCGGACCAGGAGGAGGGGCCTGGGATCTGCCCCGCCGGCCTCTGGGGACCAGCGCCGAGGAGCCGGGGCGGAGCTTCAGGGCCCCGCCGGCCCGGATCGGAGTGGGACTCCGTGGGCCTGGGGTAGAGGAGGGGCAAGGCTGCTGCTGGCTGGGACTCGGGGCTGGTTTCCTGTCTGGGAGGGAAGGGGCCCGCAGAGGGGAGTGGGGGCAGCAGCAGACAGGCACACCCCTGCCTTTCTCCCTCCCTCTCTTCCCTTCTCCTGGAAAAGCGAGGTAATTGTGAGCCCGGGGCGGGGCGGGCTGGATGGGGGCCCGAGTCGTACTACCCACTCGCCAACTTTGTCCCACTCCCTGGGCTCATCTCCCCTGAAGTCCCCACTTCTGTGGCTCTTCTTCCTAACTTTCTCAAGCTAAGCCAGAGCTCTCTCGGAGAGCTCCACCTCCAGACAAGCTCCAGGACTCTGGAGAATCCGCATGAGGCGTCCCCTCCCTGCCCCCTTCCAGCTGTGCCTGCCCCTCACTGCCCTCACTGCACACAGATTCTCTGTCCACCAGGCCAGGGATGTGGGTGGAGGCTGGGGAGGAGCCAGAGTGGAAATGAAAGGGCCTTTTTCTTCCACAGCTGGGAGAACAGCTGCCACCAAAGCAAGACTGGACACTCTGTGCCCAGAGCCCCCTCCGCAGCTGGCCTCCCCTCCCAGATCCCTACTCAGTCTCACCTCAGTTGCCTTTCCTCCCCTGCCTGGCTCCCACCAAGGCCTTGGAACTGCAGTAGGAGAGGAAGTTTTGTCACATCAGCCAGAGGGGTCTAGCAGGAGTGCAGAGGGTCAGGGGCAGCCTCTGCCCAAGAGCTGGCCACCTCTCTCAAGACCAGGGGAGCTTTGGGAGGAGGAACTGTGGGACAGGGTGGTGCCTACCTGCCCCCTTCTGGAGGGGCTGACAAGGGAAGGGGCTCTGGGGGCACAGAGATGCAGGACAGATTGCACATCCTGGAGGACCTGAACATGCTCTACATTCGGCAGATGGCACTCAGCCTGGAGGTAATGCCCCTACCCCTGGACCACACACTTCTTCACCTTGCATCCCAGCCCATCTCTGCCTTGCCCATCACTGCTGGGGGCTGAAGTGGGAGGGGAGGGCCTGCACAAAGTGGGGAGAGGGACAGGTGGTTCTGTATGTCCTGTGTCAGGTGCAGTGTGTGGATCCAGGCCCACTTCTGCCAATCAGAACATTATGTTGACAGCAAGGTCTTCATACCTATTTCTAGAGGATCTGTGGATAGGTGTGGATGTCTGTACTGGGGGAAAGGACTCCTTTTAAGCATAGGATGGAGAGAGGAGTTCAGTATGAGAGAGGTTTGCAGGAAGGATGTAGCCTCACTAAAGAAGAGAAAGGAGATGCTGGGACAGGTCTAAAGACTCCTGACCCTGGCATTGGTAGGGAGCTGTTTGCTCATTTACTTATTCTTAAACACATTTGTTGAACACATACTATGTGCCAAGCTCCTTTCTAAACCATGGGATACCTCAGCGAACAAGACAGGAAAGGTCTATTCTCATGGGAGAACAGATAATAAACATGTGAGCATATAAATAATATCACATAGTGAAAGTATGATGAAAACAGGGGGTGTAATCAAAATCATGTGGGGAGACAGCACTAGATGTGGAGGTCTGGAAGGATTGGAAGATGTAAAGATTAGAGGAAGGCTTTCCAGACAAAAGGCATAACAAGGGCAAAGGCCCTTAGATGAGGATGAGGGTGATATGTTCATGGGAAAGAAAGCATCCGTGTGATTAAAACATGTAGTTGGAGTTGAGCTAATGGGCAGGGCCAGATCATGCAGGGCCTGGAAGGCCAGGATGAGGCACTTAGATTGTACTCTAAGGATAATGTTGGAAGGGTTTCAAGCAGAGGAAAGATTCATCTAATGATTTATTTATTTATTTATTTATTTATTTATTTTTGAGACAGGGTCTTGCTGTGTAGCCCAGGCTGGCCTGGGACCCACTATGTATACCAGGCTGGCCTTAAACTCTTGTTAATCCTCCTGCCTCAGCCTCCCAAGTGCTGGGATTTCAGGTGTGTGTTACCACCCCAGCTTCATCTAATATTTTCAAATGATGGCTACTGTGAAGAATAAGGTGGGTGGTAGTGGTTGAGGGGCATTGCAGGAGGAGGGTTGGCAAGAGGGGTAGAAGAAGATGACTGGGGGAGCAGTCATGTCACAGCATAGGTCAGTGAACTTGGGGCATAGATTAGAGTTCATGGTGGGAAAGGAGGAAGGGGAAGATTTGAAATGATGATGGGAGATCTGCCAGGCCTGGCTGATGGATTAGATGTAAGGGGGAGGCAGGCAGAGAACTCCAGAGTGAGTCTCAGGTGTGTGGCTTAGCAGCTGGGTGGACAGCCCTTTGCTGGGATGGAGAAAGTGGTGGAAGTGACTTCCTGGCCCACACAGGGGAATGCTGCCAAGGGAGATCAGAGGCAAGAGTGGGAAGAGTCCAGATCAGGAATGGCAATTTCTTGTGCATGTGCTGCCTGCCTAGCCTCTGCTCCCACTCCCTGGGTCAGAGGGGACATTTCTAGTTAGCCATGGCCCACCTGGGGCATGAGAGCCCTTCTCAGTCTTGGCATAAGCTGTGCGAGTTGTGCTTTCACATAGTGCCACCCAGAAGCAGTAGCATCAGAAAGGGATACTTCAATTTGTTCAACTGGAGAGGATCACCTTTTTCTATTTTTCAGAAAGGTGTCGATGAACCTGTCAGGATTCTGACATTACTTAATTTTCCTGTGTTGGCACGAGATAAAACCTGTTTACCAGGCCAAACATTGTGGCCCATGCCTGTAAATCCCAGCACTGAGGCAGGAGAATCATGATTTTGAGACTAGCCTGGGCTAAATAGTGAGATCTTGTCTCAACAAAACAAAACAACCTCCCCTCCAAACAAAATAAAACAAAAACAAAACCCTATACTCCATAGTCTTCTGCATTGCCCATGTTACTAGTCACATATGGCTATTTCAATCTTAATTTTCGTTAGTTAAAATGAAATAAAGCATGTAATTTCTCAGTTACTCTAGTCACATTTCAAGTGTTAGATGGCTATTGAACATTTCCATCATTGCAGTTTTTATTGGAAAGAGTTTGTCTAGGTTTGTAAATGTTTAAATTCCACATCTTGTGTCTGCTCTCCTTTCCCTTAGCCACAGCCCAGGCTACTGTGTTTTTTTTCCACTAAGTTCAGGTGGTCCTCACAAGAGAGACCCATTAAGCCAGGTACTGGTGGTGCATACCTGTGATCCCAATGACTCAGTAGGGAGAGCCAGGAAGATGGTGAGCGCTAGGCCAGAGAAGACTTAGCAAGACCCTGACTCAAAAAAATGGGCATGTGGTGCAGCCCAGTAGTAGAGCACCTGCAAAGGATGTACAAGGCCCTAGGTTCAACCTATATGTACTACAAAAAAATAAAAAATAAAAAATAAAAAAAAAGAAAGAAAGAAGAGAGAGAGAGGGAGGGGGGCAAACCCCCATTGATGTTTCAGAGAATGGCAAGAAAGATAGTCTTAGAAGAGTAAATCTAAGAAGATATTCTGGAGGAGGTGACTTAAGGGGAAGTGAGAGTGAGAAAAAGCTTATTTAATTATGTGCTAGGCCCAGGTAGAGGAGATTTTCCTGTTTAATCCTCTCATAATGCTGTGAAGGAGGTGGTATATTCCCATGTCTACAAACTGAGACTCCAGAGGTTAAAGGTTCACAGCTTGTCAAGTCCCTAAAATAGCGCTTGAACTTAGCCCTGGCAGAGATTTGGAAGGGAACAGAAGGGGTGAGAAGCAGAGCAGGAAGTCAGGGATAGAAGAGAGTGGGAGTGGGGAAGGGATGTCCATGTGTACTGGGGCTTCAGCCCGTGACTCATCCTCCCCCTTCCTCTTGGGGCCTGACCCAGGTCCAGATGACACTCAGCTATGGGCTTTTTCCCAGGAGAAGGGGAATGCAGCTTTTTCCCAGTCTAGGGGAATGCAGCCTACTTGGGGAGGGCGGGGTGAGGAACAAGGAATTATCCCGGGGGTGGGGAGATGGGGCGAAGTACAAGGATCCAGAGCCTGAGCCATGCTCTTGAGAGCCGGTGTTCTAGGGCACACTTGGCTATGGGCCATGGGAGAATGGATTTGGGGCTGGAGTGCGGTGGGCAAACAGGGGAAGTGTCTGGGTCCCCAGTCCTGTTCATCTGTGCTGGGACCAGCGACCTCTCTAGGGTCCCAGTTTTCCCTCTTTATGCCCCCCCCCCCAATACTCCTCAGCAAGGGGTCACCTGGGAGGGCTGCCATACGCGGGAGAGGCCTCTGGAAGGGCCTGCAGCCCTTTCTTGGGTGCTGTCGGGGCTCCCTGAGGTCTCCTCCCGCTGCGACAGGGTCTCCATAGTTGTGATGCGGAAAGCCGGGAGCCTGGCCCGGCCAAGTTCCAGGAGGAGCCGCCAGTGCCCGGGTGCCCCTCGGCTCCTCTCGCGGCAATTGGGAGCTGATGTCACCGCTCCCGGAGCGCCGCGGGCGGAGGCGGATATTGCGGCGCCGGCGCCAGGGGCCCCTTTGATTCTCCGGGGCCCTCGGGCCCTCCCAGCTCCTGGGCTTGGGGCTGCTCCATGGAACCCACCTGCGCCGCTATGCGGCCCCGCACGCGCAATGGACAGGGCTAGGGAAGAATCCGTGAGTGCCGGGACTGGGGCGAGGGTAGCCAGGAAAGGACTTGAGGACGAAGCTGCTGCATCCCCCTGTTTCTTGGCTTTTACTCATTTGGAGTATTTGTGGCAGAAACTGGGTGCAGAGTGGGATAGGGGTTGACGAGCAGGGAAGGAAGCTTGGCAGAGGTAGAACTCTGGTGCAGACAGACAAAGCTGGGCTGGAGGAGCGATGTATTCTGGGAGGGCTTCTTGGTGGAGGGAGCTTCAGGACTGGGTTGGCCTATTTTAGATGGGAAACAGGTGGATGGTACTTCAGGGAAAGGTGATGAAAGCCTAACCTGGCTTAGTGTCCTAGTACATAGTGACAGAAGAACTTGCAGACAGACTGGACAAGTCTTTTCCAAGAGGGAATTTAGTGTTCAGGTCTTGGATACTTGAAGGTTTGAGCCACCAGGGACAGAAGCAAGGGCATAGAGTGTGGAGGAGACCTGGTGTGAGGGACAAGTTTAGGTAGGTCACATTCATTTTTCTCTTCCAACTGTGCCTCCACTTGCCTTATGTTCTGAACCAATGTCTTCTTCCTCCTCTCTGAAGCCTTCACTGATCACCTCAGCCACCGGGTGTTTCCTGAGACTGTGTTTATGTCATAACAAAGCAGCTGTTAATGTATGCATCTCTCACCTCCCAGTTAAGTTTTAAATGTAGTCGTAGGCAGCACGGGGATGCACTGGTATGCATTGGGTGAAGCCTACTAAAGCAGCAGCATCATTAAAATAAGCATCCCTACCATGCATATATACTGTGCACCAGGCCTTGTGCTAAGTGTGTTACTCCTGTCTCACTGAATCAGCACCACGCTAGGATGTGGGAATTATTTTCATCCCCGTTTTACAAGTGGAAAATCCAAGGCTTAGGAAGGCTGAGTAAATTTTCCAATGTGCTTTTTAAGCATGAGACTACTCCCTTCTGACAGAGCATTCCTGGGAATCCTGGTACCTCCCCCAGGGCCTCCTCTCTCCCTTATGCATAACCTGTCCAGCCCCTCACTCCTGGAGCAACTACTTCCCCACTCCCATTCCTTGCTTCTGACCTTACCTTCCAAGCTCGGAAGGCCAGAAGGTGGTGGATGCCCTATTGTGGGGTGTGTAGGAGGTTCTGTGCAGCATGGGAGAACTCTGTAGGTGGTACACTCCTTCACTGATCCTATAAATCTCTTTCCCATCCCTGACTTCCAGGTCCACAACTATTAATATTTTATGTATAAAAATGCATATCTAAGTTGGGCGCAGTGGCACAGCCTGTAATCCCAGTGGCTGGGGAGGTGGAGGCAGGAGGATCACAAGTTAGACACCAGAGGCAGTCTGCATAACTTAGCGAAACCCTGTCTCCAAAAAAGTTAAAAAGCCGGGCGCGGTGGCGCACACCTGTAATCCCAGCAGCTTGGGAGGCGGAGGCAGGAGGATCGCAAGTTCGAGACCAGAGGCGGTCTGCATAACTTAGTGAGACCCTGTCTCAAATAAACTTAAAAAATGGGCTGAGGGCGCAGCTCAGTGGTCCAGCACTTGCAGAGCATGCAGGCATGAGGCCCTGGATTCAACCCCCAGTACTGCAAAAAAAAAAAAAAAAAGGCCTGAGAGTGCAGCTCAGTGGTACAGCACTTGCAAAGCATGCAAGCACAAGGCACTGGGTTCAATCCCTAGCACCACACACATAAAAATGCATATCTATGTATATGTAAATACATACATATACACACACACATGTATATGTCATGCACAAATGGTAGCATGTATAATCTTGTTCTGCTTTCTTTCTTCATGTTTTCAGGAGATTGTTTCATATATGTACACATGTCTACCTCACTCTTTAATCTCTACAATATTACATGGTACAGATATGTTATAACTTATTTAACAAATGCCCTATTGAAGGGCTTTAAGTTTTGGTATTTAAAACAATGTTCAATGAATATTTTTGTATATATGACTTTTGTTGTTGTTGTTGTTAGGTGCCATCGAGTCGGTATCCGACTCATAGTGACCCTCATAGGGTTTTCAATGGCTGTTTCGGGATTGCCTTGGGAGTGGATTGCCAGGCCCTTCTCCTATTTTTGCGGTGCTGGGAATTGAACTCCGGACCTCAGAGACTGCAGCGCAGTGCTCTACCAACTGAGCTAAATCCCAGTCCCATATATGACTTTACCTACTTATATATTAACTATATCTATAAGACAAACCCTTAGATATTGGTTAGATGAAAGGATATGTGAATCTGTAGTTTTCCTAGATTTTTCCAAATTGTGTTCAAAAGAGGCAGAAGGAATTTATACACCTAACCATCAAGTGCATGAGGACATCAGCATTGTTACAAAACATTTCTAGTTATTCTCAGGCAGCTGAGGTAGAGACCCAAAGCTTGTTCCTAAGTTGCCTAAAACAGTTTCTCCTCAGTTTTTCCTGGACCACAGCCCACTTGGAGAATGGGGACGGGATCCTTCAGCCTATTCCCTGACTGACATTTCCTTTTCACCTTTCCCCTGACCCTGGCTAGGACACGGAGTTGCAGAGGAAGCTAGACCATGAGATCCGGATGAGGGAAGGGGCCTGCAAGCTGCTGGCAGCCTGCTCCCAGCGAGAACAGGCTCTGGAGGCCACCAAGAGCCTGCTGGTGTGCAACAGCCGCATCCTCAGCTACATGGGTGAGCTGCAGCGGCGCAAGGAGGCCCAGGTGTTGGAGAAGGCAGGCCGGCGGTGAGCAAGGTGGAGGCGAGGGCTCAAGGGGAGCAGGAGGCTTCCTGGGTGGTGGTAGGACAGTAAGTGCATATATGGAGTGTGGCCCAGCGTGCGGATGACCTCCTCCTGAAGGCCTGTCAGGGGCCTGGGAGACCTGCTGCAGTGAGCAGCCCAGAGTACCTAGGGCTGGACTCAGAAAAGCCAGTGTCTGGGGGAAGCTGGCAGGCTAAAGGATAGCAAGTAATGCAAAAGCACTAATTTGCTAAGCCCTGCTTGTGATCTGATAAGTCTGGCAGGCTGGCTGCTGGAAAACTAATTTTCTCAAAGCCAGTTCACCAAATGGCCAGTTTGTTGAATGGCCAATTTACCATAAATTGACAATGGTTTGTTGTACCTGGAGTTCACCATCAGAGACAGGAATTGAGAAAGCAAATAATGAAAAACCACTTAAAGGAAAGCTACCCATTCATGTAAATTAGATTGCACATTCTGAAAGGGCTCAGCCTCTGGAAACGAAACATAAGCCACACTGACACCAGACTCTGCAGTTCTGACAAGTGCAGTGATTAAACTCAAATGTTAGAGAAAATATTTGGCAAATTGACCATTCTGACAATTGGCCGTTTTGGGTAAAGAAGACATGTGGAGAATTGGCTTCTGGCAGTGGCCTGCTTGCTTCATCAAGGCTGGGCATGGACGAGGGTCCAGTCCCTCACTGGCACAGTGTCCATCCCAGCCATGAAGGTGGACACAAGCAGAGGCTGCCAACTCACCTGTGTGAAGCCATCAGAAGGTAAACACTTATTCTACTGCTGCCCCATGCAGCTGAAGGGCAAGCAGGCCAGGGGACTGTGTCCTCTGTGAGAATGCTGCCTCCTGAGAGGCCCTGCCTGCATTGTCACACAGCCCACAGTGTGATGTGAGGCCTACTCAAGGCCCTGGCAGCTAACTGCATGGTCATTAGTGCCACATCATTTAGCTAAAGACCCTACTAAGCCAGGAATTATATTAACGTCATTATAAATAAATACAAACTGGAGAGGGACACAGACTCAGTGAACCCCAATGATGGGTGAGGAGGCGAGTGAGGTCACTGAATATGTGTGGCTCTGCAATGAGGGACTGGGGAACTTGGAACCCTGGCTGGGAGGGTAAAGGAGAAATCAAAGCTGGGGATGGGCCAGCGGGAGGGGGTGTGGTGCATGGAACACAAATGTTCCCTACTTGTGTTTTGTCCTTTTATCAAACATTAGTCAAATTATTTTCTGACCAACCCAGTGTGCTCTTATATCAAAGAAGAAACGAGATGAGGGGAAAAGAGCAGCCTCCCTATTAGTGCAAAGGAATGCCTGCAAACCTCTCCAAACCCGGGTCTAACGGAGAAGAGCCCTCGAAAGGGAATTTCTCTGGTGGCACCTGTCTCTTCAAGGACTCTGGCAGGGGTCCAGAGAGATGGTCAGGGAGGGAGCTTTGAGGGAGGAGCCTGAGCTTGTATACTGTGTGTTAAGGTGGCTCAAGTGTCCCTGGTTTCTTAAACCCAGTAAACTTCTGGGTTTGGTCAACAACTCTCCTTCAGGGTCCCTCAACCCTGGCATATCAGCCTGGCTTGGGACCTGGGGGTTGGACCTCTGGAAGTGGGGACTCCTAGAGCCCTTGGGAACTAGGCCAAGGGGGCGGAGTGTGTGACCAGGCCAGGACGTTGTGATCTGCCCACAGGCCTTCTGACAGCGGGCGGCCTGCTGAGCGCTCCCCATGCCGTGGCCAGGTCTGCATCTCTGGTAAGCCGTGTGGCTGCTCCAGCTGCTGACATCTTTCGCCTGGCCACACAGTCCTCTGCCCTGTTTCAACCCCATTCCTACCCTCTGCTCCTTAGACCTCCGGATCCCACTCATGTGGAAGGACACAGAATATTTCAAGAACAAAGGTGGTGAGTTCTACACCCAGGGACAAATTCAGGGGGGTGTCCCTGAGGTTGGAGGCTCTAGGCACATTTTGTGATTTTTACCAGTTTTGCCCTGTGTCCCCAGACCTGCATCGCTGGGCTGTGTTCCTGCTGCTGCAGCTGGGGGAACAGATCCAGGACACAGACATGATCCTGGTGGACAGGACCCTGACTGACATCTCCTTTCAGAACAATGTGCTCTTGTGCGCATCTTACCCCTGGCTCCCTCTTTTCTCCACTCCACCCCAATTTTTCACGTGTGCTTCTTGGGGAGGAAGGGGAGGGGAGGGAGCGAGACAAGTGCTTGGCCTTCTCTGTGGAGCTGTACTGTACTGGCACCTCCACCCTTCACCCTGTGCCTCCCTGGACCACCTTGTGATCACCTTCCTATTCTTTCTGTACCTCTGTAGCTCTGAGGCAGCACCAGACTTTGAACTTCGTCTGGAGCTATATGGAGCCTGTATGGAAGAAGAGGGGGCCCTGGCTGGTGCCCCAAAGAGGCTTGCCACCAAACTCAGCAGCAGCCTGGGCCGCTCTTCAGGGAGGCGTATCCGAGCATCACTGGACAATGCTGGGGGGTCTGGAGGCAGCCCCATCCTGCTGCCCACTCCAGCTGTGGGGTAAGGCCCTAGGGCACCCCCTTGCTCTCAGCTGCTAGCTTCTGCCCACGGGTGACCTTTGAGCTGCGTTGAGCGTGGACAACCCACTATACACTGCTGCCAGGATGTGCGGATGCATATGAATGAGCAACAGCCTCTTGGCTGGGAGGCATTGTGGTCATACTCTAGAGCTGGGTCTAGAGCCAGTCCAAAAGACCAATAGGGATGCAGGAGAGTTAGGCTCTGGGGTTGTAACTGTCTAGCAGCTATGAATCGGTCTTACAGATGTGCATACAACAGAGCACCCTAGTTGGAGCAAGGTAGCCTAGGCCCTGTCATGGAGGCTACAGGCACCTGGAGGCATCTTGTGGAATCATTGGGACTCTGAGGAACCATAAATTATGGGCAAGTTTCTTAACTTCTCTAAGCCTCCAGCTGCCTCATCTATTGAATGGTGGTGGTATTCACCACCACCATTACTGGACTGTCAAAGGAGTGCACTCCTTTGTGTAGTTGGGAAAATATCTATAAAGCACAGGTTCTGGCACTAAGCAAGGGGGTGGTAAATGTTTACTCTTAACTCCTGGTGGGGAGGCAAGCTAGCTTTCTGTGGGGCAACCTGACAGTGGAGCAGACTTGCTCAGCCCTTATAGTTCCGGCTGCGTAACAGGCCTCTCATTCTGCTGATGTCCCCTTCTCTTTCCTCCAGGGGTCCTCGTTACCACCTCTTGGCTCACACCACACTCACCCTGTCAGCAGTGCAAGACGGGTTCCGCACACATGACCTCACCCTTGCCAGTCATGGTATGTATGTGCATGGGGGGCATGGTGATGGTAAGAGGGGCCATGGGACAGCTCCCCTCTCATTCCCCACCCTCACCCTGCACTTCCTCCTCCCCTAGAGGAGAACCCTGCCTGGCTGCCCCTTTATGGTAGCGTGTGTTGCCGCCTGGCAGCTCAGCCTGTCTGCATGACTCAGCCCACTGCAAGTGGTACCCTCAGGGTGCAGGTGAGGGGGCCCTGAGGAGTGGAAGGGGGCAGGGAGGAGGCAGAGGTGAGCTGGACCACTAAGAATAGAAGAACTACTGGAAGGTCTACCATGGGTAGACAAAATGAGTGTGGCAAGGCAAGGGGAGGAACAGGCAGGAGGGTGGGCAAAGGGGGCAGGATGTCAGTGGGGGGCTGGGAAGAAGGGTACTGGGGTATGACTCCCCTAGGAAACACTGAGTCATGTATGCAGCAAGCTGGGGAGCTACAGAACCGGGCGCAAGTGCATGGAGTCCTGAAAGGCACAAACCTTTTCTGTTACCGGCGACCTGAGGACGTAGACACTGGGGAGGAGCCGCTGCTGACTATTTCAATCAATAAGGTGATGAGTCCCCTGGTGGTGAGGCTGCCAGGTGCCTGGGCTCAGGCAGCTCTGCTTTAGGTCCCAGGAGGGTGGGTGCAAACCTCTGAGACAGAAGCTGGGCCTCCTGCTCCTAACAGCACCAACAGCCAGGGATGCAGTTGTTGTTAGGTGCCGTAGAATTGGGTCTGACTCATAGCAACCCTATGTACAACACTCGAAACACTCCCTGACACTGTGCCATGCCCAGCACTATTGTCAGTACTTTTCTGCTATTCATAAGGTTTTCAATGGCTGTTTTGGGGAAGTGGGTTGCCAGCACCTTCTCCCAAGCCTACTCAGTAGTCCCAGTCTCCCATCCAAGTTCCAACCAGGCCTGACCCTGCTTAGCCTCTGAGATCTGATGGGATGGGACTTCAGAGTGGCAGAGGGCACCATGTTCTCCCCTACTTCAGCAGTGCCGGAAGTCATCTTGCTCACTCATCATCCTCAGCCCCTGCCAAGTCTGAGAAAGGGTTCTACTGCCAGTTTAGTGCTTTGCATCTCTATCCTCCAATTCCCCTTGGCCTCTAATTTCTGCCTACTTTATCACTTGCCATTTTTCTTTCCCTACCTAGGTCCAATTGCACTTCTTTGCCCCCTGGCCCTTTTATTGGCTTTCCAGCCTACATGGTTTTTTGTTTGTTTTGTTTTGCTTTTTGTGGTGCTGGGGATCAAACCCAGGGCCTTGCACAAGCTAGGCAAGTGCTCTACCACTGAGGTACACTCCAACCCTCTGCCTATGTTTTGGAAATATTGCGGGATCTTGGGCCATGGTACTGTTGCCCGCCTCTGTGCCTTCCCTGCCTTGCTCAGTCCATCTTTCCCTATCTCAACCTGCTCCTCCTTCCTTGACTCAGCACTGCTATCTCATTCCATGCCCTTCTTGCTGTTCCTTCCTGCCCTGGTC
Organism: Pedetes capensis; assembly: GCA_007922755.1. NCBI lineage: Eukaryota > Metazoa > Chordata > Mammalia > Rodentia > Pedetidae > Pedetes > Pedetes capensis. The sequence continues at coordinate 19,889 of VMDO01021048.1, forward strand.
AGTAGGAGGCATAGAAGGGTTAAGAAAGACCCATAAGTGCTTCCTCTGAGGCAGGGGTGATCAGATTCCCTGGGTTACTGCTGAGTTCCCTGACCAAGGAGGAGGTGGAAGCAGCCCTCTTCTTTCTCCTGCAGGAGACTCGGGTGCGAGCAGGGGAAATGGATCAGGCTCCAGGGCAGCCCTTCACCCTCAGCATCAGTAACCAGTATGGGGATGACGAGGTGATGTACACCCTTCAGACAGAAAGCCGGGAAGCCCTGCAGAGCTGGATGGAGGCGCTGTGGCAGCTCTTCTATGACATGAGTAAGAGAGGAGGCTAGGTTGAACTTTTGGTAGGATTTGAGGTGTCTTACTTTTACAGATGGAGTATATGCAAGGGATGTGGCAGGAGACAGGGCAGCCTGGACCACTCTTCCAATCAGTGCTCTTCCTGCAGGCCAGTGGAAGCAGTGCTGTGATGAAGTCATGAAGATTGAAACTCCTGCTCCCCGGAAACCACCCCAAGCAGTGGCCAAGCAGGGGTCCTTGTACCATGAAATGGGTGAGTGAGAGGAAGGTGCCCTTGGGGAGTCTGATGGGAAGTGTGGTTGGAGGCTTCAAGAGAACCCAGATAATGGAAACAGAAAGAAAGCACACTTTGGGCTAAGGGACATCTCTGGGGACTCAAGCCCCACTCAGCCCCATTCTATTCCTTTTTCCTCTCTAATTCTTCTTAGAACAGCCTCCACCAAAGTTTAGGACAAACCCCCAAAGAACCAGATTCATTTCATGGATGACTTTCCTAATTTCTTCTTTTCTGTTTCCCTTTCTGTATGCAATTCCTGTCTCTTCCTCTGACTCCTCAATTACCTGGCACTGCTTTCATTTTCTTCCTCTTTCTTGTTTTTTTTTACCCACTTATGCTCCTCTTCCCTCCTGTGCCCTGCATCCAGCAGTCTTATCAGAGCCTGTGGCCTCAGGGGGCCCAGGTGAGGGGCTGCTCCTGCAGGATAATGCCATCTCGGCTGAGATCCAGGCTTTGCTTTCTTCCTATTACAGTGACAGGTGATGGTCAGGGCTGGGTAGGTCTGGGACCTAAGCTCTGACTAGCCCCATCCCCTCAACCCCTTCCTGGTGCCACAGCTATTGAGCCGCTGGATGACATCGCAGCGGTGACAGACATCCTGGCCCAACGGGAGGGCACAAAGCTGGAGACGCCCCCACCCTGGCTAGCAATGTTTACAGACCAGTCAGCCCTGCCTAGTCCCTGCTCACCTGCCTCAGTGGCACCAGCCCCAGCCTGGACCCACCCCCTATCCTGGGGACGACCCCGAACCTTTTCCTTGGATGCTGTTCCCCCAGACTACTCCCCTGGGGCTTTGTGCTCGGTTGCCCCCTTCCCCCCACAGCGATCCCCAAGGTCCAGAGGCTTCTGCAGCAAAGGCTCGCTTCGCACTTGGCTCCAGTCACCAGTGTAAGAGAAAGGTGCTGCCAACAGGACCTGGCCAGAAAAGAAAACGACGCCCGTGCAGCTTGGCTCTGGATATGTGGCTGCCTGTAGCAAGCCAGCCAGCTTGGTCTCTTTTTCCTCGGCTGGACTAGGGAGTGGCTGGGGAGGGGGAACAGAAGCCTCTCTTAAGTTGTGGTTGCCATGGTACTGAGGGGACTGTTCCTGGACCTGGCTGGGACCCCCTAAACCCTTCCTGGGAGAAAACTGGAACAACCCTGCCCTACCTCCCTGCACTAACCGGCTTTGAGGATGGCACTGAAGAGCCCTGGGAGGAAATGCACCTCCTTTGTGACTCCTACATCAACCATTAAAGTTATTTAACAGCAGCCTTGGCCGGGTTCCTGAGGACAGGTTGCCTCTCTCTGCATGGTCAGGACCTGCCCTGCCCCCTCTTCCCTGGAGTTTGGTTCACCACTGTGAAGTGTGACTGTGCCACTGAACAATCAGACAACAGCTGGGTGGAGGAGATACTTTATAAATACCACAGGGAGAAAGCAGGCTGCTCTTTTCTCACACGCTGCTGAATCTCAGGATTTCGGCAAGGTCATAGCCAGTCACAGCAAAGGAGCTGCCTGAGGGATCACAGAACCGAGCACCACACACCTGGGTGTCAGATACACACTCACCATGACAGTGTTCCACCTGGGGGAAAGAGGGCTAGTCAGAGCCTGCTGCCCTATGCGGGGGTCCCTATTCGAACCCTACCATGATACACACCTCAATGAAGCCACTCTCTGGGCTTCTGCTCAGCTTCCAGATGTGCACAAAGGTGTCCTCACCTGCAGAGAGTAGCTGTAAGAGAAAAGTATGAAGGAAGAGTGAGAGTCAGAATGCCCTGACAGAATGGGCATAGGCTGGAATGCCCAGTCCAGATGCCCTGGGGAGGGGGCTACGCTGAGCGCAGAGACAGGCCTATAGCATTCCTCTCAGCACCAGGTAAAAGGTTATGTAGGGATGCAGGAGACTGACCTTGCCTACCTCTGGAGCAAGGTCCAGGGCAGAGATGGCCCGGGCATGGGCACTGATCTGGACATGCAGAATTCCTGTAGTAGCCTCATACAGACACACTTGCCCGTTCCCATAGCCTGCTGCTACAATCCCCTGCCATAGCTGCACAGAGGGGCATGGGACCCTGCAAGGGGATATTTAACTGTGGTTTCTCCAGACCCAAGCTGACTCCCCATCCTGAAGCTACTTCAGGAAGGCCACAACCCCCTTCTGCTGCACCTACCCAAATCCTGGAATGCGGGTCAGTAATGTAAATTCAGGTCCTGACCGCCAGACACACAGTAAGCCTGAGTCATCTGCTGTCACCATGCCAGCCACACCATCCTGAGGGAAGACATGGGCTCAGCACTTCCCTTTCTTCCCTACTGTGGTCCTGAGTTCAGGGGAGCAGGGGGAGGGGGCCCATATGTGCATCTTTGTCTCTCTGGGGAAAAGGGCAAGATGTGGATCCCTCACTGGCTGTTGCCAGCAGAAACCCTCCCCAGGGTTCCCTCAAGAAGCATGGATTTCTTGCATTTCCTTATAGTCTTACAACCACCACATCCCCACGTTCCATCAGGTATTAGAAGGGGGATGCATAATTGTCCTCACTGAATGGATGATGAAACGGAGGCCACAGTGTCATGACTTTTTGGAGGCCTTCCAGTGAGTCAGTCATAGTCATGACTAGGCTCTGGGCCTGACACCAGGCAGCCAAAGTAGTGGACTTAGCTCTGTGCCAGGTGCCAGGGAGGATACAAATTAGAAGATAGTGTGAGGGCAGGACCAATTCAGGGTTCAGCTAGAAGAGGTCAGGGGGAGGTAGGATAGGGGAAAGACTTTCTGAAAAGGATAATAATGGAGTTGGGCCTGAATAGGCAGGACTTTCTCCAGTCCAGAGAAGGAAGCTGCATGTATCAGATCTGGAAAGCATCTCAGAAACTGACTTTTCCAACTCCTCAATTCATACCAGCATCAAAAAGTCTATAATGAACTAAAACATGCCATGTAACTGTAAGGTATGTTTATCACTGGATCTGAGGTTGCTAAATCTCAGAAAGTGCTAGTTTTCCCAAAGTCACACAGCTACTTAGTGGTAGAGCCAAGACTCAAATGCAAGTTTGCTGCCTCTTAGGGTGGGGAATGCTCCCAGGCACTAGAATGGGTAAGGGAGGTCCATTTACCTGTCCCTGGGTAGGCTCAGTGGAAATATCTGTGACTGGTGTCTGGTGCCCAGACAGCTCCTTGCTCAGTACGATGTTGGGACCTTTGGATGGGATGTCAAACACCAGCACCCGGCCTGACCATGTTCCTGCAGTCAGAACCAGTGTCCTACTGATGGCTTTCTGACCATCTGAGTCTCTAGTCACCACATGCAGCACTCCCTCCACCCCAGAAACCCTAGTAACAAACCCACGGCTCCAACAGCTCTACTTTTCCATTCACTACCCTCACTTTATCTCTGATTCTCTGAACCTTTCTTCCATATCTTTCTGGAGTCTCAGATCCCCTACACTCCCACCCTTCCTTCTTACCTTTCACAATTTCCTCAGGCCCTCGGCATCATCCTGGCTAAAGCCCACATCCCTATACCTCACACCCCTTAATACCCTGCCCTTGGCCCCCTCACCCACACAGATGAAGTGGCCACTGGTAGCAATTCCTCGGGCAAATGTAGCTTGTACTGAATATGAAAAGAGAAAATTATCAGAAATAGCAACTCCCCAGCCCTAGCAAATGTTCCATACCCCCACCCTACTTGGTCCTGCAAGTACCTGAAGAGGAATCTCCAGAATCCAGTGCATGCCAATAGACCATGCTGGAGCCATCAGACTCATACATCTAGAAGATGGGGCAAGGATGGGGACATGATCCAGCTGAACTTTGCTGAACTCTGTGCTGAGCACTTCACATATCCATGTTAGCCTTAGTCCATTTAATCCTCAAAACCATCCTAGGAGGTAGGCACTGTTTTTATCCCTATTTTTCAGAGGAGGACAGAGGCTCTGCCCAAAGTCATATAGTCAGTAAAGGGGGCAGATGTTGGAGGTGGCACTTGAGAATTGGAGAAAATGGAAGAAATGAAGATGAGAAATAGAGGAAGAGTGGGCTATGCATTTGAAAAGTCTGCAAGTGTTTAAAAGGCAAGTTGGAAGGGTCTAGGGGTATTAGAGGAGAGTTAAGAAGACTGGTAAGGGAGGGCAGGAGGGTTTTCTCACCTGTATCCCTCGATGTGAGGTGAGTACCAGCAGTACTCGGAAGGGGAGGACACACCAGTGGACCTGGAGGGATGTGGAACAGAGTAGGGAGAAAATTAGGGGAGGGGACATGAAGTGTCAGAAGAGTGGAAATTCAGAGGATTAGGAAAGGTCCACTTCTTGAGGTTGAGAGAGAAAAGCCATGGAATAGGGCTTAGTTTAGCAACACCGTTCCCAACTATTCGCCTCACCTGAGTGATAAATGCGAGGCTCACTCCAGCGCCCTCTTTAGCGCGGAGCTGGCGCTGGGCCAGGGGTACACCCTCAGGGGCAGCGCTGAGAAGCTGGGCACTTGGTCCATGAACCACCCCAAAATGTGTGAGGTTGCCAGTTGACAGCTGCAGCACACTGAGGTTGTTGCAGAGAGGGGCGGCCGAGTCTCGAAGAGGGATGGAGCGCTCCCGGCGGAACATCCTAGAAGAGAGATACCCGAATCACAGGGCAAGTGGGAAAATATGACCAAGTGGAGATTCCACAGGAAGAAGGGGAGGGGTAATCATGAGGCCCTGAGTGAGACTCCACAGACTGGTTGATGTAAAACGGTACCCCAAGGAAAGTGATGGAGAAGAGTCACGCGGCTGCGGGACGGTCTCGCGGAGCTGGAGAGGCGAGTCCCCGGGCTGAATCACAGGGCGATGGGGGAATCCCAGAGGAGGAATGGTGATGGCACAGGACCCAGTGGTTCCAAAGGCCTGAGCTAAAAATGCAGAATGAAGCCTCCAGGCCCTTCTGCCCTCGACTTGGTTCCCTGAAGTCCTCCCGCCAGGGTCAGAGGTTACACGTGCCGCCCCAGATCAGCTTGCCTGACTGCAGGACCGTTCTGTCTTTCCGAATCCGCCGCCACCATAGAGACGACGCACGGGCGTTGGGCGGGGCGAACAGCCGGAGCAAGCCACGCGCGGCGCGGTTGCCAGGGCAACTGTGGGCGGGACGAGCGACCCTAGGTGCCGCACAGTTGCCGAGGCGACCGTTAGGCTACCGCGGCTGCAAAGACACGGCCAGTGAGGGAGGCAGCTGATAAACCTGCGTTGGAGCGACCTTCACTGCAATGGCGCACGAAGGCTCGGTGAGCTTCAGCTCAGCTGGGGGTGTCCCAGAGCTGGGGTCGGCCAATTAGGTCCTTGTCGGGAACAGTGGGCGAATTCCCCGCCTCCCCGGCGTTCAGGACAGCCAAAGAAGCCAGGTCGGGACTTGGGCAGAAAGCCTACATTTACACCGCACTCACACGCTTTGTCACATTCGAGCCCTGAGGGACAGTCAGTAGCTGGTGTAGAACCCAAGAACAAGAAGTGATTTTGGAAACAGCTAATGCATATCATGCCTGCGGCGGTACCACGGTAGCTTCCTATCCCGTCAGATCTCAGAAGCTAAGCGGTGTCAGGCCTGGTTAGTACTTGGATGGGAGACCATCTGGGAACACCAGATGCTGTAGGCTTGGGAGAAGGATCCAACAAGCCACTCCCCCAAAATAATCAGCTATTGAAAACCCTGTGAATAGCAGAGAAGCACTGACAATAGTGTTTTGCCTTTTGTACGTAGGGTCGCTGAGTCAGATACCGACTCCGTGGCACCTAACAACAACAACAATGCAGGTCATAACTCTCTTATACTGAGATACCCATTTCAGTAGATAAACCAGGATTGGTCAGGCATTTGGGGAGAGCTGTTGATAGATAAATCATCATTTTGAAATTTTCAGGAGAAAGAAATGGATTAAACAACTCAGAGGCTACACTTGAAAGTCAAATTGTTTAAAAGTCAAGAAATTTTAGCATAAAACACATTTGAAGAGCCTATATGCAAAAAAGGGCTGGGATTTAGCTCAGTGGGTAGAGTGCTGCGCTGCAGTCTCTGAGGTCTGGAGTTCAATTCCCAGCACCGCAAAAATGGGAGAAGGGCCTGGCAATCCACTCCCAAGGCAATCCCGAAACAGTCAGCCATTGAAAAACCCTATGAGGGTCGCTATGAGTCGGATACCTAACAACAACAACAACAACAACAACATATGCAAAAATATATCGTAAAGCCTCTGGTCAGGCCATTTCTAGGCGTGGCTACCACCACGATGTCAGATGACAGGCTGTGAGGAGAGGTCTAAGGAATCAACTAGATGGGAGCTAACTCAGATTGTTGTTAGGTGCCATCGAGTCAGTATCCAACTCATAGCAACCCTCAAAGGGTTTTCAATGGCTGTTTCGGGATTGCCTTGGGAGTGGATTGTCAGGCCCTTCTCCCATTTTTGTGGTGCTGGGAATTGAACTCGGGACCTCAGAGACTGCAGTGCAGCGCTCTACCCACTGAGCTAAATCCCAGCCCTCAGATAGCAGTGCTATCTACCCTGCTCTGTGGGCCAATCCAGGCTTGCCACGTGACTTATTCTTGTTAGTGGAAAGGAGAAATGAAGCATAAGGGATTTTGACCTCAGTGTGAGGTATAGGAAACACCAGATTTTTTTTTTTTTTTTTTGCGATGTCTGGAAGTTTTATTGTAAAACCTGGGAAACATACATGAAAAATATTTGGTATTTGCTTTCAAATACGTTAAGAACTATCAGAAACATCAAATTTGATAGGAGATTTTAGGAAACATCCAGCATGAGAGCCTGTAGCTGTACCACTGTGGCATCCCATCCTGTCAGGTCTCAGAAGCTAAGCAGGGTGGGGCCTGATTAGTACTTGGATGAGAGACCACCTGGGAACACCAGGTACTGTAGGCTTGGGAGAAGGACCCAGCAACCCACTCCCGAAAAACATTCAGCCATTGAAAACCCTACGAATGGCTGAGAAGCACTAACAATAATGTTTCACTGTTGTATGTAGTAGGTTCACTAGGATTCAGATCTATCAACAGCTCTCCCCAAATGCCTGACCAATCCTGGTTTATCTATTGAAATGGGTATCTCAGTATTAGAGAGTTATGACATGCATTGTTGTTGTTGTTGTTAGGTGCTGTCCAGTCAGTGTCCCACTCATAGTGACCCTATGTAAAAAAGGTGAAACACTATTGTCAGTGCTTCTCTGCTTTTCATAGGGTTTTCCATGGCTGATTGTTTTGGGGGACTAGGTTGCTGGGTCCTTCTCCCAAGCCTGCAGCACCTAGTGCACTGACTCGATGGCACCTCACAATAAGTATGAGACAGTAGGGAGGTGGTGGGGTAGGTAAAGTTTTGGATAGATCGTGTTTGGAGGTAAATTTTGCAAGGAGCTAGGTCCAAGGAGAGACTGTTGTAGGGAAGTGAGGCAGCTCCCAAGAGACAGTAAATTACCATGTCCCTAAAATGAGTTTTGAGGACAGATCTTTTTCTTTTTTCAGTAGATTTTTCTTTAATAAAAGGATAACTCATTGAAGAGAACTTATAAAATGAAGAATATAGGAAAGAAATATAATCTTCTGTAATTATTTTCACTGTTTTACTTTTCTTCAGTACATACTGGCTTATATCTCTGATATAATTGATATGCAATTTTGTCACTTATTTCTTTCACTTAACATTATGTTGTGCTATTAGGTCTAACTCATAGTGACCCTATGTACAACAGAATGAAACATTATATCATGAACATTTTCCTATGTCATTGCAAATTCGTAAAGGTTATCTTTAATCATTTTGTAATAGTCTATTGTATAGATACAACACAATTACTTATTCTCTGTTTGTTAGACATGTTTTCAACATTTTGCTATCAGAAACAGCACCACAGGAATATTAGAGAAGATAGATAGATGGAGAAAACATATATATATATATATATTTTTTTTTTTTCTCAGTACTGGGGGGTTGAACCCAGGGCTTTGCATATACTTTGCAAATGCTCTACTACTTAGCTGCACCCCAGCCTCTTTTTTGCTCCCTTTATTAGTAAATGATGGTAGGGTACGGAGTAATACAACATTGGGTTTGTCCATTACACAACCATTATATCACTTCTGGCTACATTTTCATCAACCCACAAGGTTTATAGAGTCTTATAGTTAATATGTAGTAAAACTCAAATGCATATTTGGGTTATATTCCCCTGTTTTTCCAATGTACTCATGAGGTTGCATTGTTTACATTGAGATTCTCTGCTCCCTCTTTTTTTTTATTAGAAATTTTTAATGTACATCATAATGTGATTCATTTTGACATGCTTTTCATTGTGACAATTTTCATATATGCAATTTGATAAACATTATTCATATAGGTTACCCCTTACCCTCCTCTATGTTTCCCCCCTTCCCATCTAAGTTTCCCATCTAAGTCTTCTCTATCTTTTACTATGTAGTATTTTTCTATATGTCCTTGGGTTCCATTTCTGTTTAAGATAGAAACTTCCTGTAGTGGTCTTTGTTTCTATCTTGTTAGAACAATTACATGCGATTTCTAGTCCATTTATATTGACCTTCTGTTCCCTCTTTATCCCTCTACATTGACTCTCCTCCCCATCCCACCTTCTGCAATCTTTGCTTCCTTCTGCTAATTCCCTCCCTCCTTCATTCTACTCTTTATATTGTCCTGTCTTTGCTAAGTTTAATTGCACATTTTTATATATCAATTTATGTGTAGGATTTTTTCTTCCTTTTAAGAAAGATTCAGCTCCCACATATGAGTAAGAGCATATAGTATTTTTCTTTTTGAGCTTGTGTTCATTCACTTAAGATGATGCTCTCCAGTTCCATCCAGTTTACTGCAAATGACATTATTTCATTTTTAAATTGCTGAGTAGCATTCCATTGTGCATATGTACAATAATTTTTTATCCATTATTCTGTTGATGGGCACATTGTTGGTTCCATATCCTTGTTATTGTGAAAAGTGCTGCATTAAATGAATATGGAAATGCAGGTGTCTTTGTGGTGTGATGACTTGTCTCCCTTTGGGTATATTCCTAGTAGTGGTATAGCTGGGTTGTATGGCAGTTCTATTCATAGTTTTCTGAGGAATCTCCATGTTGGTTTCCAAAAGGGTTGAACCAATTTACAGTCCCACCAACAGTGTAAGAGTGTTCCTTTTTCTCCACAACCTCACCAGCATTTGTTAGTTTTTGTTTTGTTTATCTTGGCCATTCTTACTGGAGTTAAGTGGAATCCCAGCTGTTTTGATTTGCATTTCCCTAATGGCTAGGGATATTGAGCATTTTTTCATGTGTCTCACACCCTTACAAACTTCATTTGAGAACTATCTGTTCAATATTGAATTATTTGTTGTCTTGGGATTTGCTTTCTTGAGTTCTTTGTAAATTCTAGAAATTAGTCCTATGTCAGATATGTAGGATGCAAAGATTTTCTCCCAGTCAGTGGGTTCTTCCTTAACTCTGTTGATTGCTTACATTGCTATGCAGAAGCTTTTTAATTTCATGTAATCCCATTTGTCAATTCTTGGTGTGATTTCCTGAGCAATTGGAGTCTTACTAAGGATAAGACTATGCCAATGTATAGGAGCATGTTTCCTATCTTTTCTTCTAGTAATTTTAAGGTTTCTGGTTTTATGTTGAGGACTGTTGTCCATTTTGAGTAAACTCATGCAAATTGAGAGGTGTACATCTGTTTTCATTTTTCTGAAGGTGGAAATCCAAGTTTACCAACACTATTTGTTGAAGAGGCTATCTTTTCTCTAATTTGTGTGTTTTTGCTCCTTTGTCAAAGATCAGGTGGCTATAGATGTTTGGGTGTATCTCTGGGTCTTCAATTCTGTTCCACTGGTCTTCAGGCCTATTTTTTGTGCCAATATCAAGCTGCCAGTACCATAGCCTCTTTTTTATTTTATTTTTATCTTGACACAGAGTCTGGCTAAGTTTGCAGGCTGCCTCTGGCCTCAAACTTGCAATCCTCCTGCTTCTGCCTCCCAAGTTGCTGGGATTATAGGCATGTACCAGCATGACTGGCTGGAGAATATAATTTTATCTTTATTTCAGAATATGCCTTTTGGATGTGTTTGTAGAACTGAAATGACACATCCCGGTAATCCTAGCACTCTGAAGGCTGAGCAGGAGAATTGCAAGTTTGAGGCCAGCTTGGTCTACACAGCAAGACCCTATCTCAACTCTGCCCCCCCCCCCCCCCCCCCGCAAAGACACTGAAATTGCAGGGTTGAAGGAATAAAAACATTTTTCTACTTTTTTTGAGTCAGTAGCTCCCTATGTTACCTAGACTGGCCTCAAACTCCTGGGCTGAAGCCATCTTCCTGCTTCATTGTCCTGAATAGCTGGGACTGCAGGCACATACCACCATGTCTGGCTTAAAAAAACATTTAAAAATTTTCCTGAGGTCTACTTTCATGGCTTTCCAAAAATATTGTTCCAATTAACATTTCTTGATAGAGAGTCTTGCTTTGTAGCCAAGGCTTTCCTGGAACTAACTGTGTAACCCAGGGTAGTCTCAAATTCATTATCCTTCTGCCTCTGCTTCCCTAGTGCTGGGACTACAGGTGTGTGCCACTATGCCCAGCTTATGTTTGAGTATTCTTATTTTGAAAATAATTTCATTTTGATGACCTAAAAATCAGAAGCTAAGTTAAATTTGTGGATTCGAGGTATGGCTCACTGATAGAGTGCTTGGCTAGCATTTGTAAGGACCTGGGTTTGATCTCTAGCACAACAAAAATTAATTTGCATCTTTTGATATTTTTGAAGATTGATCATCTTTTCAAATATTTATTTCTCATCTACAGTTTCTCTTTTGTGCAATAAGTCCTTTACTTTCTTTAGGGTTGTAAGTGATTTTCCTTCTTTAAATGATTTTTAAGTACATTTGGAGATGTTTATCCTTTTTCATATTTGTTGCAAATATTTTTGCTTGGGAGGCAGGATAAAGTCACATTTTGGAGTTAAACAAACCTGCATATGAATTCTGATAGTGTTGCTTCCTAGCTGTGTGATTCTGGGCAAGTTACATAAAATGGAAATAAAAATGTTGTTGTTGTTAGATGCCATCCAGACAAATCTGACTCACTGTGACCCTCATGGGGTCTTCAATGGCTGATTGTTTTGAGATTATTTTTAGGAGTGGACTGCCACATCCTTCTCCCATTAATAACAGGTAAAAGAATGTAGAAGAGTCTCTAAATAGCACCAATAATTCCAGCGGGTTTATTGACTCATATTCTCAATTTCTTTGATCTTTCAAGACCTTTGGACACTGCACTAGTGCAAATAGCAATGGCCATGGAGTTAGAGCATTATGTAGCCTGGGCTTTCTACCAAAAAAGTGATGGCTAGCTTCTGTCAAGCTTCAGTTTGTCAGTAAAGTGGACTTAGTGGGCTATTAGGAAAATTAAATTAGGTCAAATATCTATAAAACATTGGCCACATGATAAGTTCTTAGTAAATTATTGTCCTTGTCCCTTTTCTTTCTCAGTAAACAACTTGAAAAGGCTTCCTTCTAGGCACCTCAGTTCCACCCCTCGTTTTCCTGCCCAGAGTGCCCTGTTTCTTTCTCACAGAGGCAGGAGAGGCAGGCCCGAGACCGCGGGGTGACCAGATCCAAGGCAGAGAAGGCACGACCGCCCACTGTGCCAGTGCCGCAGGTGGACATCGTGCCTGGGAGGCTCAATGAGGCAGAGTGGATCGCACTCACAGCTCTGGAGGAGGGCGAGGACGTGGTGGGCGACATCTTGGCTGATCTACTAGCTCGAGTCCTGGATTCTGTCTTCAAAGTCTACCTGACCCAGCAGGTGGGCCTGGGTCCGGGTCTAACGGAGCCATCTCCTCCCCCTCCGGCCGCGCCTTGCCAGGGCTGAGACCTTCCCTCGCTCCCGCAGTGCATTCCATTTACCGTCAGCCAGGCTCGGGAGGCCATGCTGCAGATCACCGAGTGGCGCTTCCTGGCCCGGGACGAGGGAGAATCTGCAGTTGCCGAGGACCCCACGTGGGGTGAGGATGAGGAGCCCTTGTCCTGCGTGACTGACGCCTGGGCTCAGGGCTCAGTGCCCGTGCTGCACGCACCCACCTCCGACGGTCTGGAGGAGGGCTTCCCAGGCGAAGTAAGCCCAGCCCTCAGCCTCCTCCCGACCCGAAGCCTCCTCTGTAGCGTCTTGCGTCTCCTCGCCCTTCCTTCTTCTCCTCTTTCCGAACTCTGACTACCCTCCTGCGTTTCTGCAGGACTCTGGAAATCCGGACCAGTTCCCTTTAGGAACATCGTGGTTAGGTAGAGGCTCTCAGGCTCAGACGGAATCTTCAGAGCGTTCTGTGGAGCTGAAAGTCACCCCGTGTCCCTCGTCCACCCCGGAGCTGTTTCAGGAGGCAGGACCCAGGAGTACTGTGGAGGAAGCTGACAACCAGGAGAGAAGCCACCTCTTGGCTGGGCCCTTGAACGCGAGTTTACAACCTTCCGTAGAGGAGGGGCATGCTGACAGCCCCCACCCTTCCCTGGAGCTGTCCCAGGTAGCCAGTCCCCAGGCCTCTGCGGAGAGGGAACAGCCCCTGAGCTTTCACTTGTCGCTGGAGGACCTCTTCTATTGCATGCCCCAGCCAGACGAGGCTAGCGACGGGCTGAAGCGCCAGATGGAGGGGCTGCCCCGCAGCGCTTCGGGCGCGTCACTGTCCTTCCGCTCCGAGGACGGCCCCACCACGCTCAGCCCCTCAGCGTCCTTCCACTCACAGCAGCCTGGGTGCTTGAGTGCGCGGCTAAGCGCGCCTCACTACAGAGTGGGTGGCAGGACAACCACGGTGCACTTGGACCCCGCGCGGCTTCCCCGCCACTGGGTGCGCCCCCTGGCCGAGGTTCTCATCCCAGAACCTGAGGTTTGCCCCTTGCAAACCTACCGCGGGCGCCGGAGGGGTGAGAAGACTCAGGCCCCGGCCGCACCCGGACCCCACGCTGACCCCAAGCTCCGTATCTCCCCCGCCATGTTCTTCCCTGCCCAGCCCGGCGCTCCTTTGCGTGCTTTGGGCCCAGACCCCAGACTCCAATGCCCCTTTTTAAATTGGGGCCTACCGTTGCCATCCTCCGGGTCAAAGCTGCCATTCCCCAGCACCGGGATCCGCTTCCATGCCACACATCAAGTGCTTCCTAAAGCTGCCCGCAGCTCCAGTCCCAAACTGTGGCCCCGTGCCAAGTGGCCTAGTGGCTTGGAAGGCGAGGCCGAGCTGCTGAGTGAGCTGTGGGCTGGCCGTACTCGCGTGCCTCCACAAGGCCTAGAGCCTGCTGAAAAGGAAGACCAGGATTCTGGATGGCCCCAAACAATGCCCCAGGTCCTTGAGGCCACGTCCCAGATGCTGTGGAAGCCTTTGGTTATGTCAGAAGCCAGCTTGAAACTGGCGCCTGGTGTGAGCATGTGGAACCGGAGCACCCAGGTGCTGCTCAGCAATGCTGTGCCCCAGGAGGAGGCCAAAGAAGGAGTCACCTCTCCTCTAGTTGAGCAGCACTCTATCCAGGCAGGTGTCTCCAAGCCCCATGTGACTGGGGCACAGCTAATGAAGAATGTGACTCCCAAAGTGTGGTTGCTCCCCTCCAAGCCCATGCCCCACTCTGGGTCCTGAGGCTCTAGGGGGGTGAACTGGACCTTTCTTCTGCCTGCCTGCCTAAAATAAACGCCTGAGTTGCCTCAGGAATTGGTCTGATGCTTCTGTCAGTTCCTTCCAAGGATGTTGTGTTCTCACTGAACCCCAGGGGGAGCAGTTGTCCTGCAGACCTGGAAGATAAAACACTGGTTCCAGGGGGTAGCCTCATCACTACCCTTAGCCCACCCTGGTCTAGGGGCTGGGATATTCCCCCACTAAAGGGATTCTGGACAACCTTCCTCCACCCCCTAATAAAGGGAGAGGCAGATTTAAGGGCTGCAAGCCAAGTCTGGCTCAGAATGGAGAACTTTCTCTTTTCAGTAAGAGAGGAAGGGGATGGCTCTGCTTAAGTACAGAGTGATTCAAGACATGAAGAACTTGGTTTGCTTCCCTGCATCTTAGTTTTCCTTGACTACAAATCCTTGAGTTTTTCATTTTGTTTTGTCTTGTCTTTTGTTTATTTTGTTTTGTTTTGTTCTTGCAGTGCTAAGGGTCAAACCCAGGGCTTTGTATATAGTAGGTATGCTCTGTGCCACTGAGCTACATCCCCAGCCTCCAAGTGCTACTTTTGGAGATAGATTTGGCCTGTGCATGGCTAAAGAAGTCCTACCTTTCTTGATCTCTGGTTTGTGGCAAAGACTAGGGTGAGGCAATCATGGGCCCAGGGTGCAAAATTTAAAGAAGAACTCACTCTCAGGTGCAAATTAGAGGCTTAAATAAACCTGGGAGTGAGCACCTTCCTAAGTTTGTCTGAGGCTTCATACTTGCTTCTTTGTTAGTTTTTACTCTGCTTTGACTTGCCCCTTCTCCTCCCCGACTGTGGCACTTCCCAGTAACAGACTGGCTAGTCTCTGCTATGTTGCTGTGGACTCCACTAAGTACTATGGTCTGAGGCCTTGGCTCTGTCCTCTTTATCCTGGTCCTTCTGCTTGGACAACATGTACAGCTCTGGCAAAAGTCCCATCCCTTGGCCCTTCAGAGCTGCTTCACAGGTGTGACTGGGAAGATAGCATAGTGACTGGGCCCAACAGTGGTGAGTGCCTCTCCTAGCCTGTGTCCTCACTAGGGACCTCACCCCCCAGAAGGAAGGGCACCCACCCACTCTCAGCACCCTTGCTGCTCCCCTTGTTCCAGTCCTACCTAGACACCACCCAGAGTAGAGTATTCTGAAGCTGCCTGCCCTCAGGCATTGGGAAGGTTGTGTCCTGGGACCTGGGTGGTCAGGGGCCCTTATAATCCTTACCTCCAGAGCTGGGACTGTGGAGAGTGAGCCTGGCCTAGATGTAGGCAGCTTCCAACAGTGACTGCCTCCTGCTTGGTGAGGTGTGCCTCAGTTCTGTGGCCTCTATTTAGATCTTTGCCCAGTGGCTTCTGCAGGTAGGCCCTGAGATACACTTTCTGGTAAACAATGCCATGATCTGTGATATGTGCCTTGACTTGCTTCCCAAACACATTTCAGGAGACTTTTCTAGCATGTTGTTGTTGTTAGGTGCCATCAGGTCAGTATCTGACTCATAGCGACCCTATGTATAGCAGGCGAAACACTACTGTCAGTGCTTCTCTGCTATTCATAGGGTTTTCAGTGGCAGATTGACTTTTGGGAGTGGGTTGCTAGGTCTTTCTCCCAAGCCTACAGTATCTGGTGTTCCCAGGTGATCTCCCATCCAAGTACTAATCAGGCCCGACCCTACTTAGCTTCTGAGGTCTGACGGGATCCAATGCCACAGGGATACAACTGCAGGCTTTCTGGCACAGGGACAAAAAAAGAGGAATCTCCAAAGGGGGACATGCAGATCTTGTTGAAACACTCTAATCCATGTTGTTGTTGTTAGGTGCCGTCGAGTCGAGTCCATCTCATAGCAACCCTGTGTACAGCAGATTGAAACACTTGCCGATTCTGCGCCAGGCAAATGATCTTATTTATGTTTAAGCCCATTGTTGCAGACACTGCATCAATCCATCTGGTGGAGGGTTTTCCTCTTTTGCGTTGACCTGCCACTCTTCCAAACATGATGTCCTTCTCCAGGGATTGTTCTCTCCTGACTACATGTCTGAAATATGTAAGACACAGTTTGGCCATTCTTGCTTC
>VMDO01021049.1:0-36222 GCA_007922755.1 Pedetes capensis
GATGGCTTAATATGAGGAAGATTTTATACGTGCTGTTCTACTTTTTCAGTTACATTTGTTTTCTACTTTTTCAGTTACATTTGTTTTCTGATTGATCTGTTCTCTAAGTATCTGGAATGGGTATAATTCTCACTTTTTTCCTTGTTTTCTTTTCTCGTACTTTTTCTACAGAATTTAACATGTCATATAAAGAACAAATCTATAACAAACATTTCAGTTCATCATCACAGCACCCCTGTGAGAAGGGTCTGGAGATAAAGAAACTGAAATTTGTGAAAATAGAATAAGTGATTTGCCCAGTGTCAGACACCACTGGGATGTGGTGGAGCAGAGATTTCTGAATGTCCAGTCCTTGCTCTGCCCGCTATGCCACACATCAGTGTCTCCTTAACCCTTGCTTGTAACAGAATGCTCCTCTCCCCAATTTTCTGGGACACAGTTTCCTCTCCAAACATTAAGTCTTATAAAACATGTTTATTTAGTTGACTTGTCTTTTTGAAAATAGACTGAAACAGCACAAGTATTGCATAAAATTCTCATACTTTTTTGTGAGACTGAGGGATTGAATCTAGGGCCTCACATGGTTTGCATGCATTCTATCTGCCCATTTTTTTACTTCTGTTTTGAGGTAGGGTTGCCTCTAGCCTCAAACTTCAATCCTCTAGCCTCAGCCTCCTGAGTCACTGGGTTTATAGCTACATACTTTTTACCCAGATTCCCCAAATGGAAGCATCTAAATAGACATAGCACAATGATGTACTTCAAAATGTTTTGAAATCAGAAAATTGCCCCAAGTAATTTTGATAGCTTATATGCTCTGACTTGCCCTTCCATTGGTGCTTGTGTTGGTCATCAGTGTTGGTTTTCATAAATTGGGTTTCATTTGTTTTATTTGAAAGGACAAATTAAAAAAGGCCCTTTCATATCATTTTTATACCTTTCAAAAGATTAGACCATTATCTTTGTGCTTGAAGAAAATGCCATAGTATAAAGTGAACGAAGTTCTTTCTCTAGATCATTTCTTCAAACTTTCCCATGTATACTAATAAAATAGATATGACAAACTTGATTTATTTAAAATTTTCTTTTTACATTATAGCTTTTCCAGATAATTCTTTTGCTTCTAATTATTTTAGCCTAAGTAAGGTAGTAAGGCTTTAGTAATGTCAATGACAGTAGGACAGTTGCTTCATTAAAGAACTGCTTCACCTGCATTGTATGTTAGTCTGAGCTTTTCATTATCCCCACTTCACTATAAAAATACTTCTAGAAATGTTTTTACTACAGTTTTGAAAAAATACTTGGGCGAAACAAAATTGTCAGACCAGTTGTAGAATCTGGGTTCTTTCTTTGGCAGTTGTTCTTAGATGATGCTTTCCATGAATATCTTATCTCTGGACCCGATAGTGGCTGGTGAACCCGATCCACAGTCGACTTATCTGGGCACATCTCAGTTACATGAAGCTTCATATAACATATGGTTCAGGTTATTAAATTCTCTGTACCTTCTGATCTTTCCTTGCCCAAGTTTTTATTTTCTGTTCTACTTGAAAAGTTTCTAAGTCTTCGGAATACACTTCTCTTCAGCCTAAAATTCTCACTTAGGTTTTTTCTTTTTTTCTTTGCTTCTTTTAATTGGCCTTGAGAAACTTTCTTTTCCTCTTCCTTCTTAGGAAATGTTTGTAGTGACTGGGAAAAATAAGACTGAAAGAAATCCAATCTATATTCTGGTGATGGGAGTTTAAGTCATGAAATCACCATTGACACTTAGACTGTAGGTTTTCTTAAACATGCTATTGTTTTATGAAACAAGTGGAGAGAATTCCAGATTTTCAGACCTTATAATCTAACACTTAAAAACACAAAGTAAATGTAAAAGCCAAGTACTTTTTGTTGTGGTTGTTCATAAGTCAGGCAAATTTGGTGATACAGGAAGAGATGAAAAAGTACTGTTACTTCTTGCTCACTACCAATTTTTGCATAAAAATTTGAAAGCTTGCCATGAAGAACACTTTCAGTCATTTTTCACTTTCCCTCAGATAATATTTTGGTGTCATTTTTGAACATGGCCCCTCTTGGTCTTTGTTACTTTTATCAGTTTTATTTTTTCCCTTCTTGCACGTGGAGCCTTTTCCAGCCAGCATGGAGAGGTCCCTCTGTAGGGAGCACACTTGGCTTCAGGGTTGTTTGCTGAGCTCCTGTTTGTGTGGAAAGAATGGTTATTACCAGGGAAGGTTTTCCTTTTGTTTTACCTGCTATCCAGATGCCGCTCAGCCTCTCGCTCTCGCACAGGATCACAGTATGGATATTCCAAGTCAAGACCAACTGAAGGTAAAATCACCACACGGTGACTTCTTTTGTTGTACAGAGTGGCCCCTTCTCTGTACCTGTGGATCTTGGACTCCCAAGGCCTTTCGCTGAACGTGGTAAGAGCGTAAGAGGAAAGGTTCTTGGGAGTTCACAGACCAGGGACAGAGTGAACCTTCTCTGTTCTGCCCATAACAGAGTTCCAGTCTCTGAGTCTTGCTTTGGGATGTAGCACTTCTGATCTTCAGTTCTGCCAGTTGCACTTTCCTTGGGTTTGTGTGTGCCTGTGTGTTTGAGATTGTGTAGACACGTAAGTATTTGAGGAAGCTGCTTTGTTAGATTGTAGCAGGCTTGTTGCAGATAAATAAGTTCGTTAAGGCCATTTCCTAAAGTTTTCTCAAACCTGGGGAAACTTGAAAATCATGTTGGTATGGTAAGGGTTTCACATATTCTCTGAATGTTGCTTGATTTCGTAGTAGGCTGGAGGCTTTATACAGATTCTTAAGAGTAGATTTTGGCCTTCGTCACAGGGTCCTGTTCCCCCCAGGTTTGGGATTCTCCTAGCTGTGCTCATGGTGGGTTGAAGAGAGGTGTTGTGTTGCTTTGCTCGATGACTGTTGTGAACTCCAGAGTTCTCTTTCTTGTGCATAACCCATTGTGTTGCACACTAACTGGTGAGCCAGAATGGAACTGCTACATCCCCTGGTCTCAGTCATTTCTACTGCACTGAGAGACTTCTTTCCCTTTCAGCCCAGTGCAGAGGAAAGTTCTGGTTCCAGGAAAAGAACCGAAGAAGGTGATGCTCCTGTGCTGCCCACCTCACAGCATAAACGCAGGAATTCTAGAGGAGGTGAGCTTTGGATTAAAGCGATGTAGAATTTCCTTGCTCTTTGTGTTCTTCCTCTCTCCTCCCCTCTCCTCCCCGCCTCTGTCCCTCTCTCCTTTCTCTGTCCCTCTCTCCTTTCTCTGTCCCTCTCTCCTTTCTCTGTCCCTCTCTCCCCCTTTCTCCATCTCCATCTTCCTCTTGTTGGTTGGGATTATTTCTAGAAATGGCATTTATCCATGTTAAGCACTGGATATAATTAAGACCATTATGATGTTGTTGTTGTTGTTGTTGTTGTTAGGTGCCGTCCAGTCGTGTCCGACTCATAGCGACCCTCATGGGGTTTTCAATGGCAGATTGTTTCGGGATTGCCTTGGGAGTGGGTTGACACGTCCTTCTCCCATTAAGACCATTATAGGTGCTTTTAAATGAAGAGCTCCAAAAATAGTAATACTTTCTCTTTGTATGTAGTAGAAGGGGTGTATGTTATATTTTTCATTCTCTTTGGAAAACCTCATTTCAACCTAGTCACCCTTGGCATGGCAGTCACCAGGGAAGACGCTCTTGAAGCAGCCCGTGATGAGCGGGATAGTCCACCCTTCTATTAGCTGGCATACCTAGTAGAGGGTAGTTGCACATGCATCAGTTTCTCAGCTGGTGAATTTTCTGCATGCATGAATTCAGCTGCCTTGGCAGTATTTTTGGTTTTTTTGAGGCAGGGTCTCCCTGTATAGCCCAGTCTGGCCCAGTACTCACTGTGTGGCCCAAGCTGATCCTTCTCAGGGATCCTTCTGCTTCAGCCTCCTCAGTACTGGGATTATAGGTTTGTGCCACCAAGTCTGGCCACCTGGGCCTTTGTAATTTCGGTAACCCTGTGTAGATCTGCTGTGGTTAGAATTTTTATTTGTCCTGTTGCAGAAAGGCTAATTTTTATAGATTTCTGAAGTTTGCATGGTGACGCATGCCTGTGAGCCTCACACAGAGGAGGCTGAAACAAGAGGATCGCAAGTTCAAGGTCAGCGTGTGATACATGGCAAGGTCCAGGCCAGGCTGAGCCATACAGTGAGATCTTGTCTCAAAGAAAGAAAAGGGAAGATACAAGAAGCCTGATTTCTTTGCCCCTCTGCTGGTGGTCACCAGGCCTTTGCTGTCCTGCTAGAGGGTATGGCAGGCCAAATGAATTAACTGATATTTTGGAAGTTTTCCCAAAACCCTGCTTTATACAATAGCTTCTGAAATCATGGAGTTTTTTTGGTTGGTTGGTTGGGTTTTTTTTGTGTGTTTTTTTTGTTGTTTTTTTTAATCATAAGTTTTCCAAAGATAGTTCCTGGTATGATGGTTTCTAGTCTAGGTAACTGGCTCATACTTGGGTGAAAGGCAGGTTAGGTCTCTAGTTATATCTGAGAAAATTATGCTGCTGAAGTTGTTTTAAATGTTTAAATAGAATTCAAATCAGTTCATCATGCTGGATTGTTTTCTTCAAACTACATTAGAACAAAAATTGAAGTTTGGACTTCAGTCAGTATGATACCAGATGTATAAATTTGTCTGTATGCAAGCCCTTGCTTATTTTCTACTCAAAAAACTATTTAAGATATAAGAACAGTTAGTTCAAGAGACTTTATGTGGTTTGTGACTGAAATTTGGGAATAATTTTAGAATTTTCAGGTTTATAGGGAGAAAGGACAGAATTTTTAATCTGTGGAAAGGACAGAATTTTTAATCTGTGGAAAGAATGATCTATTTACATGCCTTTCACAGTAGGTTATAAAGCTTATGTAGATGTGGATAGTTTTAAATATGATGCCCCCCAGGAATTTAGTTTCTTATCATTTCAGTAGTGAGTAAAGAGGTAGTTGAAGTTTCCTTGGCCACCGATATGTCTGTAGTAACAGGATTGACAGGATTTGTCAGACAGGGTAACCTTATGTTCTGGCAAGCACCCATTTGTTGTAGAAACTCTTTTGACCATATATACCTCAGTACACTTAAGCACCTGTGATTGCCATTGTCAGGCCTAGTGCATTGGGAAGAGGTAGAAGAGAATGAGAAAGTAGGAAAAGAGTGACATACAACAAAAAAGACTGGGGAGTGGCGACGAAAAGATGTCATGGGATAGCAGCCAACTTATATTGGTAACTGTCTTGGATATGGTTCAGGTGTGCAGTCCCAGATCTTGAAGTCTGTGGGGCCTTAGTATTTGATCCAGAAAGGACACATGTGTATGTATTTGGGCAACCTAGAGTTCTTTGTTCATTGTGGTGGTTACCTACCACAACATACGAGTTATTAAGAAAGTCCAAAATGTGGTAACAGTAAGACTGCCTTGACAACCTTGATTGCCCCGGGTGGCCTGTGCCCCCTGCTTTGATCTCAAGGGTTAGGCCACTGTACCGTCACCATTTGCAGTCCAGTGGATCAAGCCATTATCAGAGACCACATTGTAGAGAAGCCATGGTTATGGTGGAATGTTTAAAATGCCAGTAAATGCCCGTGTAGAAATCCTTTTCAAACAGGGCCCTTGTTCAGATGCTTTCAGAGTTTAGATTCCTTTGATAAGTGATCATGTACTCCTGGTGTGGGTGGTTGCTAATGAACCCTGAACAGGAGATTCGGCTTCTGCCATTTAAGACAGACACTTGGTTGCTGGATCTTTCTCACTGGGAGTAGGAATTTCTTGTTGCCTGCCTTAGAAAGAAATTGCAAGTATTCTAAGTGTTACTCTTTTCATTTGACTTCTCTAGATGAAGACTTGGTAAAAAATTTTACACAAGATGAGACATCTAGGCTGGACCTTGACTTTGAGGAGTGGGATATAGCTGGCCTGCCTTGGTGGTTTTTAGGAAACGTAAGAAACAAGCACACACCTAGAAGTAACGGCTCTACTGATTTGCAGACGAATCAGGTAAACTTCGTGTTTGGAGGGGCAGTGTGGTGGTCTTTGTTTTTGAAAGAGTAACATTTTGGTTACTACTCTTGGCCACGTGTTGCACTCTGAAGAATTCATACTCACTGCTTTGACTTACCTGTATGCATATGATGCCCAAGTCTACATCTCTAGCCCTGGCCTCCCTTCTCATTGCCTGCCTTCCAGATTGAGGTCCCTACTTAATAGCTCCGCTTTTGGAAAATCTGACTTTTTTAAAAATTCCCTGGCCTTTCCTTATTTGTCAATCTACCACATACGCATGCTAGCCAAGGTCAAAAGGATAGCGATTTCTTTCTCTGCTACAGACTGTATTCAGTTTTTGGCTCTTTATATGGAACATACCCATAATCTAACCATCACTTACTGTTTCCACTGTCATAACCTAATTCATGCCATTGTTACAGCAGTTTCACACCACAACTATTCTGCCTGGCTTTGTCCTTATTCATTTAGTAACGGAGTCTTTTCAAAGAACATTTTTAATGGATAAGTTACATCACTGTCATATTTATTATTCAGAGACTTCAGAAAGCAAGTAGAATAAGGTTTAGACTCCTTTCCATAGCCATAGCCTGCCTCACCTTTTAACCATTCTTCGCTGTTCAGTGCCTGACTTTCAGACCTACAGGCGCCTTTCTGACCCTGCACCCCAAAATTCCTTCCTCAGGCAACTTAAGTTTGTTCTTTCCTTTTTCTGGAACATTCTTTCCCCCAAATCTTTTCATTCTGTTGGTTTAGGACTTGGCTCAAAAGTAATTTCTTTAGAGAGGTTATGCGTGGCCACCAAGTCTGTGTTGCAGAGTACCAATGGGATCCAGTCACTTTCTATTTTGTAGCTGGGCAGCGTAAGTTGTGGCCCTGCGGAACCCATCATTAATTAAAATAGGCACGTAACAAGCATTCAGTGAGAATAAATGAATGGGTTTGTAACAGAGGCAAATAAGTTGTCTCCTGAATGTTACAGGAAAACATACATCTTGATGAATGCATGAAGTAAGCTTTTATACATTTAAAGTTCTTCAAAAGTCTAGAAAGTAGCTGAGCATGGTGGTACATGCTTGTAATCCCAGCACTTGGGAGGCTCAGCCAGGACCATTATGAGATCAAGGCCAGTCTGGGTTGCATAGCAAGTTCCAGGCCCACCTGGGCTACCATACCAAGACTCTATCTCAAAAACAAAAAATTCCACAAAGCGTCAGGGTGAAGGGTTTGGATTATCAGTATTGCTTCAGTAAGCAAATCATCGATCATTAAAGGAGAGAATATTTCAGAACTATAATGGAATGTTTCATAGATGCTTACTTGTGGAGGGGAATGTCAAAGATACATTCTGTTTAGTTAAGAAATTGAATTCTTTTTAAGTTCTTCAATACTATTTCTTGGATGTTATAACCTGATTTACTGTCATTTTTTCTTTTTTTTTCCTTGCAGTATTGGGTTGAACCCAAGGTTAAGCAAGTGCTCTCCCACTAAGCTTCACCTGCAGACCCTTTATTATGTTTTTATTTTCATACAGGACCTCATTAAGTTGTGCAGGCTGCCTCTCTCCTTGATCATGTGATCCTCCTGCCTCAAGCCTCACAAGTAACTGGGATTACAGGTGTGTGCCACAGTACCTGGCTGATTTACTGAAATTTCTTGCCTGGTCACCTTAATATCAGTCCATTAGCTTAACCATTGTAAGAGCCAAATAAAGACCTGCTGAACGAATACATGTCTGTTGAGGAAAGGCAAGGTACTCTTCAGAGATCGAGTGCAAAGGCAGTAGTTTCTTCGTGCATTTCTGTTGATCCCACACCTGACAGGCTGCTGATGACAGAAGCTCATGTTTGTTTTTCTCTATTAGGATATAGGTACTGCCATTGTTTCGGACACTACAGATGATTTGTGGTTTTTGAATGAATCTGTATCAGAGCAATTTGGTGTTGGAGTAAAAGGTGAAGCTCCTGACTCTGAACAAGCAAGTGAAGAAGTAGGGAAAGTAAGCGACAAAAAGGTCTGTTCTAGAAATTTGTCGTGTTGATTGTGTTTGTGTTCATAGTACAATTTGTTCGGTCTCTCCTTGTACAATAAATCACATGATTCTCCCTTTTTAAGTTTTTGGTATTTGCTTACATAAAGTTTTAAGATTCACATTAAGTTAAGGCTGCCTTGGAAATAAGATAGGGTTTCATGGACAAATTCCTACTTCACTAGAAACAAGCTATCCCCTTACCCTTTTGTAGTCCTCAGTTGTGAAGCTTCTTCTCCTAGAAACCTTGCTTTGCTAACAGGGCAAAATGGTTCTAAATGGTCTCAACATTTTCTTGTATAGGAGAAAAATACTTATTTCTTAAATTGCAATAGCTTCCATGACAATTATATAACTAAATTGGAAGAAAGATGCTTTCTTCCTACCTGTTTGAGTTAAAATGGGAGAAAAGAAGGGAGTTAGAACTCTGAATACTTAATGGTGTGAGCACACCAAAATGAAGTCGTTAGGCAGCATTTAGGCAAGTCTCAAAAGATTGGGCAGGAGAGCTTTAGTATGTACAAGAGTTTAGAAAACACCTGTTGAATAAATATAGTGCAAAACAACAAAAAGCCCCAGGCCCACATTCATTTGACTCATTCATGCATTCATTCATGTATGGGGTTTTCACAGGAATTTGGGTTTTTGTCATAAGTAGGTGTTTGGATTCTCTAGACCAGGGGTCACCAACCCCTGGGCTGTGGACTGGTACCAGTGTGAGTAGCAGGCAAGCTAGTGAAGCTTCATCTGTATTTACACAATAGATATAAGGTACTGGAATCATCCTGAACACTCCTAACCTTACAGTAATATGGAAAAATTGTCTTCCATGAAATCAGTCGCTGATGCCAAAAAGGTTGGGGACTGCTGCTCTAGACTAGTTAATGGATAGCATTGGAATACCACTGGCTAGAATGAAGCCAGAAACGACATTTGGAAACTTTTACATAGGGAGTGGGGCTTAAAATACTTGAACTTTTGTGAGAAAGTTATATAGAAGTCCATACTTGTTTATGAATTGTTTTTATTCCATTTACTAGACCATAAGATGAGTTTAGAACTTAATTCTAAATTTTGTTGTTGTCAGCACTTAGGGGTGGAACCCAGGGCCTTGCACATACTTTGCACGTGCTCTACCATTGGGCTGCACTCCCAGCCCTTTTTTATTTCTTTTCAGTCAGGATCTTCCTAAATTAAACACGTTACCTCTGGCCTCGAACTTGTGATCCTTCTGGCTCTGCCTCCCTAGTTGCTGGAATTACAGTCCTGCACCACCAGGCCTGCCTAAAATTCTAAATCTTAAGATTTAGAAGATACTCCCCACATTTCTTTTTTTTGCTTAACTTTTTAAAAACTGCTTGTTTTTTCTCCCCACATTTCTTGACTTTTTGCTTCCTAGTCTCTGTGCAGGTTTTTATAAGGCAACCAGAGTGTTGCATAGCTAGTTTTATTCCTGAATGTGAATAGTAAAATTCTTAAACGCTTTGGTTTCATTCTTCACATCTACCTAGATTCCCAAGATAAAAAGTTTCTTAGTAATTTGTAGCTTTTCTACTGATATTATTCATTTTCTTTAAAGTCATAGATTTGGATGTCTTTTCCCCTCTGAGTATAGATACTTGGTAACCCTCTGGGTGCTTTTCAATCATTTGTGCTGCCAAAATGTCAGCTAGATGTGTACAGAATCATGTTTTTGATTCTCTTTTAAGCTGTCTCCCTTTTAAAAGCTAGTGATGGAGGCAGAATGTGAGTTTCAAATTGAAGCTGTTTTGTCTTTTTTGCTGTTGGGTAGTCGCCTCATCTGAAACAAATAAATGGTGCTAATGAGATCTTTGCCTTCACAGATGGTTGGAGTGGGAAAAAATGATGACCTTGAGGACTCTAAGTCCTTAAGTGATGATACTGATGTAGAAGTTACTGCTGAGGTATGAGTGTAAAGTTCTTTCGCACTGGCCCCATCTTTAGCGGATTCAATCCCAGCAGCTCACTTGTGTTGAACGCCATTTTTCCCCATTTCTATCTGCCTTTTGTAGCTGCTAAGAGATGTTGGATTCTTTACATCTTGTTAGAGGTTTTTATTGGAATTTGAGAAGAGAAAAAAGGATAATTTGGTCTGATCCTTTCTTGGAAAAGATGAGCTAAATTCCTGTGTCCTTTCCATCAGACTCTTTGGATTTGATGCAGTGGTGATACAGAGTTGTTCAAAGTAGTCCCTACGAACGCCTCTAATTCCAAGGACAGACAGAACTGTAGGCTATCTAAAATTTACTTTTCAAGTACAAAAGCAATTTTGTTAATGTTTCCTTGAAAAGAACCAAATGGAAAACAGCTTACTTTGCATACAAGTTAATATTAATGGTGGGCTATTAAAGATGATTTTTGTAGCTTTTAGGTAATCTATATGAATTTGTTACCAGTTGACAATTGAAGTCTAGATCCAAATGTATGCTTTGCCTTTTATCTCTCCATTTTCCTTATAGTATTTTCTGCACCAAGTCACTCTGAGAAATAGGTGGTGGTGGTTGGATAAGAATGGGGTTTTACATTTTGTTGTCCCTGGAGTTGATCTTCCCCCAACTCGCTCTGCACTGCTATTGACCATTATGATAATTCATTGCAAATTACCTGTGTATGCATAGCTAAGTAATAAAGCAGAACATATTGGTCCAGTAAGTGCTCTTGACCATGATACCAATAGCTGAGATAAATGTTTTCATCTTAATCAGACTTGTGTGGCTACTTGGGCACAGAAAAGCTATTAAGCAAGTAGGCAGTATTTCATCAAATCAAGATGGCATTGGATTTAATAAGCCTATTTTATGTACTATTAAAAAAAGTGCCAGTTAAAGTGTAATATACCATCAGTTATGAATTCCAAATCTTTATGGAGTTCCTTCGAGTATTTGTATGGCATTGAAGATGAGGTTGGAGGATTGTAAACTGGAGAGAGTGTTCTGTGACTCTCTGGAGAACATCCCAACTTAACACGTGGATGTGTCTCTGCCTCTGAATCTACACGGTTGAGTTATGAATTCTAAATGTGAGGTGCTTGGCCTTTGTCCTGAAAGAAATAAAGTCTGCCGGTTGTCAAATCATTGATTGTGTCAAAACTAGGCAGCCGTCCACATTAAACACTCAGTGTGTTTTAGGTAGCTGAAATTTAAATTTAAATATAGAGAAGTAGGGGGAATATTACTTGGCATTCGTGGACAAAAACATTCATTTTTTCAGAGAATATTACTTAAACATAATTAGCAACCTAGGATCCTACAATCCTGAGGACAGTGAAAGAGCATGAGCAAAACTGAGTAGTTTTAAAATCTGTTTTAGCTACCTCTTGGCCAAGTTTTATATTTGTTAACCAATAGGAAAGGAAGAGTATTATCTAATTTTCATTCATGAGCCTCTTGCTGGACAGAGAAACACATAGTGCAATGAATAGTGACCTAGAAGAGACAACCAGGAGAAGCAAACTATGTAAATTTCACCCAGACTGGATGGAAAGCTAAAACAGTTAACCTTGGATGAGAGCTGTGTCTGATTTTGGCTTGAAAATGGCAGTTCTGGCACTGTCAGTGTAAAACTTCCAAAGACTTTGTTCCACTTGGCTGTAGAGTTTGTTCAAATCTGAGGCTAGACCACTGGGGTGGAATGGCGGGACCATCATTAGCTTAGTGAGAGGATGAGCATTCGGCCCAGCGTC
Organism: Pedetes capensis; assembly: GCA_007922755.1. Classification (NCBI taxonomy): domain Eukaryota; kingdom Metazoa; phylum Chordata; class Mammalia; order Rodentia; family Pedetidae; genus Pedetes; species Pedetes capensis. Next base: position 11,774 of record VMDO01021049.1, read on the forward strand.
CCTTCCTCGCGTCCTCTTCACCACCGAGTGAGTATTAAGTGGCTGCCCTTGTCTCTCTGTAGGATGAATGGCAGTGTACTGAGTGCAGGAAATTCAACTCTCCAAGCAAGAGGTACTGCTTTCGATGCTGGGCCCTGAGGAAGGACTGGTACTCAGATTGTTCGAAGTTAAGTCATTCTTTCTCCACGTCCGATATCGCCACCATACCCGACAGGAAGGAAAGTGAAGGAATAGATGTGCCTGATTGCCGAAGAACCATTTCTGCTCCAGTCGTTAGACCCAGAAACGCCCACACGAAGGAAGAGAAGTCCAGACTTCTAAGTGCCTGCAACTCCGTGGAATTCTTGGACTTAGCTCACAGTTCTGAAAGCCAGGAGACCATCTCAAGCACGGGAGAACAACCGGATCCCCTTTCTGAGCAGAGAACAGATGCAGAAAATCTGGACGATTGCCAGAACATCTTGAAGCCATGTAGCTTATGTGAGAGAAGACCGCGTGATGGGAACATTATTCACGGGAGGACAAGCCATCTCACCACCTGTTTCCACTGTGCCAGAAGACTGAAGAAGGCTGGGGCTTCATGCCCTATTTGCAAGAAAGAGATTCAGTTGGTTATTAAGGTTTTTATAGCATAGCCGAATCAGTTGCAGATGTAAATGTTAGGTCTGGGTCATTTATCCAAACATCAATATTCTTGGGAGGCAGAGGCAGAAAGATCCTAAGTTTGAGGCTACATAGCAGTTTTTAGGCTACTTCGAACTAGATAATGGGACCCTGTCTTAACAACAACAACAAATCAGTATTGAGGATCTTTACTAAATGTGGTCTGTATGTGTTCATTTAATTTTTTAAAATTTTGTCTTGGGACAAGGTCTTGCTAAGTTGTGTAGGCTCTCTCTGGCCTCAAACTTTTTTGATCCTCTTGTTTCAGCCTCCTAAATCACTGGGATTACAGGTGTGTGCCAGGGTATCTGGTGGGAATAAATAGTTCAGCTCTAGATGGTCAATTTGGGGTCTTCATTGACCTGGAAAAATACGTAAGTCACTTCATTCTCCCTCCAGAGATGAAGATCTGGGCAGAACAGCAACTAGTACAACATAAAAACGCATTCATTTGTTATTCACTTACCAGATTATTTGAAGATTAATCCTTTCTCTAGTTAATCTTGATCACTACCCTGCTGTTATGTAATGTTCTTCAGGCATCAACCCCCAAAATAGTTATTAGAAAATACTCGGGTTAAAATTGAAGAAAACATAATCAGATTAGTCAGAGTGTGAAGTGCTGTTCTGGTCATTTTACACTAAAGTCGTGCTGCCTGGTTCAGAGAAACAAAAAGAAAGGGTCTTTTACTTATGTGTGTATGAGCACGCGCGCGAGAGAGCGAGTGTGTGTGTGAGAGAGAGAGAGAGAGAGAGTGTGTGTGTGTGTGTGTGTGTGTGTGTGTGTGTGTGTGTGTGTGTGTGTGGCTGAGGGCTTTATGCATGCACTCTATCACTGAGCTACACCCACTTACTGTTCTTATTAGAGACAGTCTCACTGTGTTGCCCAGGCTGACCTCAATCCATCCATCCTTCTGCTTCAGCCTCCTGAGTTGGGACTACAGGTGCTGTGCCACCACGCTTGGTTTAAGAAAGTCTTAAATACAAGAGATTTCCTCTTAGGCATTAGTACAATGCTTATGAATGCTTTGCTAACAGACCTCTATATATTTTTGAGAAAGTATGTATAACCTTTTGCACATTTAAAAAATTTAGGTATGATCATAAAATGAAGTGTTCTATTGGACGAGTTGTAAAAATTTAACCACTCCGAACAATTATAGAATGTTCCTGTCACCCCAGGGTATTCTCTTGTACCGTTTTTCAGGCAATCTTTCAACCATTTTCTGGCTCTTTCTCTAGCCTGGTTTTCCTTTTGCACATCTTTAATTTGACATCTAAATTTTTTTAATTCACTTACAAAAGCTGTGCCGTATTATAATATTGTATATTATATATGTGCTTTAAAAATTACTCTCATCAAAGTCTTGGAGCTGTACATTTAGCTGATTGTAGAAAAAAGTCCTGTCACACAAGGGCAGAGCCTGTTTCCATTTTAAAATTAGTTAAGTTAGACTAAACTTTCAGTCAGAATTGTCTTAGCTTTAATTCAAATAAATAGATGAGCATGTATTTCTGGCATAGCCTCCTCAGTGATCAGTTGTAAGAAGAGAAGGTGGAACATTTTTGACCAGTTTTCCTTGCCTTGCTTTATTGGTCCTCATTGTCTCTTGGAAGACCACCAGGTGTTTTTGGATTCTGTGTGTCTGGAGTTATTCAAACCCTAACGCAAAGGCCCATGGTAAGATTTGGATGATTGAGAGAATTAGAAAGTATGGCCGTTGTGAAAAGCAAAATAAAGAGACTTGAATGTCCTTAACTCTTTAGTCATCTTAGGTCACATCAGTTTTAGGACAGATGTACACAGAAATTGAAGACCTTCAAATTGATTTCCATATACCTATCTAGGACTGCGTAACCCATGGGAAGATCCTAGTGTATCCCAGGGATATGAATATATCATTTTGAAGACCAGGGCTGTAGAATTGTTAAACCTGGTATCATAAGAATCCCTTGGGTTGCTTGTTAAAAGTGCTCCAGTCCCCAGAGACTGATGCCTATGGTCTGGGCCACTTGAACAAATATTCCGGGAGGCTTTGATGGGATTTTGTGGACTAGGCTTTCAGAAACCCTGTCCTAGAAGGAAGGGGTTTTCCTTTTGGTGTTTGTAGGTATCACTCGGAAAGTAGATAAAACAAGATCTCTTTATTATCACATTTAGTTTCCAGACAGGACTTTTTCTTAAAATGACTGAATTGAAAAACTAATGCACTCATGTATTCAGTCCCTTTTTGCAAGTGAAACCAAATGACAACAGCTAGAGGTAGAGTCCAAGGCTCTTGGACAAGTAAATCTTTAAAAAACACTTGGTACTTTCTCATTATTTGTTAAATATTTTACATAGTGGTGCTTGTCTAATTTGGAATGACTAGTAACGTTAAGGGCTGGGGTTTAGCTCACTTGGCAGAACGCTGCTCTAATTCCTGAGGACCCAGGTTCAACCCCCAGCACTGCAAAAATGGGAGAAGGTTGTGACAGCCCATTCCCAAAACAGCCATTGAAAACCGCATGAGCACCAGGCATGGTGGCACACACCTATAATCCCAGCCACTCTGGAGGCAAAGGCAGGAGGATCACAAGTTTGAGATCAGAGGCAGTCTGTGTAATTTTAGCGAGACCCTGTCTCAAAAAAAAAAAAAAAAAGCAACCCTTATAGGGTTGTTTATGAGTTGCACATGACTTGATGGCACCTAACAAGAATAGACTTAAAATATAGATCTTCTATTAAATTTAGAGACTGACTGACAGCCGAAAAGAGACTTTAGAGAGAACTTTTAACACTGTCTTCCAAAAAAAGAAAGGCCCTGTAAGTGCCAGGCTTAGCTAATCAGAAGATGACTTCTGCTGTGAGAACAAGTAAAGGTAACAGAGAAACTTGAACCATTTTTTTTTCCAGTATTTCCTCTTCCTAGGAGTGAAGCTCAAATCTGGCTCATGAGGCATTTGTTAGGTGCTGTCGAGTCAGATCCAACTCATAGCAACCCTCATAGCATTTTCAACGGCTGATTGCTTCCAGAGTGGATTGCCAGTGTTAGGGATTGAACGTGGGTCCTCGAGAGTACAGTGCGGCACTCTACCAACTGAATTAAACTCCAGCCCCATGAGGCATTTAAGGAAGAGAATTTTTCCACTAATAAGCAAAACTAACCCTTTTGAGTTAAGTGTTTTTTTTGAATGTGGTAAATGTTCTAAAACTTTGGAAACTTAATTTCCTCCCCTTTTTCCTCCCAACAATACTCTCTTCATAGTTTGATATGAAGTGCATAGGTCAGAATTAAGTAGCTCTCAATTTTTTTTTTTGCCAGTCAAATGCTTTTGTAGGTAATAAACTGGTGTTCAGAGAATTGGGGATCTGCAGTTGTATCCTTGATCCCCTTCTATATAATTTTCAGGGTTTTTGTTATAAAACTTAAGGTAAACATTTTGTTTGTGCATACATGATGCTAATTTTGGTACATCTTTACCTAGCACAGAATTCCTGCAACCTGCGTGGCTTTCCTCCTCTCCTGTTTGCTCAGCTGGGCTTCTCTGCACCTTCCCACTCTACCCTCCAGCACTAACAACTTTGCTTAGAAAATCAGAAGATGCGGTTTTTGGTTTTGCGGTGCTGAGGATATGTATTTGAGCCAAACCCATGTTTACCTGTAGGAATCTGGGTGTGACTTTTGTTCTTCTTTCATTGCCACTGGTGTGCAACATTTTGTATTCTGTCAGTAAAGCAAAGCATAATTTGTATGTGAACTCGTTAGAGTTTACTAGGATAAGATAGATAATCGCCACCATTCGCCTTTGAGTTGTAATTATGGGGATGTGATGCCCTGGTTTGCTGGAGATCATGCCAGTTTGCCCCTGTCTTTCAGCCTACGTTCTGGTTTGTTGCTGTCTGTCTTACTTTGAGCTCTCTTCATTTGCCCCTTAATTATATGGTCATTTTAATTATTGCTAAGCCATCCTTGAGTTGAAATCTTGATTGTGAGGAAGAATCTTTCATTTTCTATTTTTATGTTTTGGTTTTTTGAGAGTGTTTCTCTCTCTAGCTGAGGCTGGCCTGGAACTCTCTTATGTAGACCAGGGTGGCCTCGAACTTGTGTCGCTCCTCCTGCCTCTGTCTCCTGAGCGCTGAGATTACAAGTGTGAGCCACCACACAGCTAGGAAGAATCTTTCAAAGTAGATGTCTTTGGAGCTTAGTGTTTTCTGCTGCATTACCCATAGACTGAGTAATGAAATCATATCCCATTAGGTTCAAGTGTCTTATTTTAGTTGTCATTTAAATTAATGTCTGTGATCATATTATTTTAGAAAGAGTTCAGAGCTGAGATGATAAATCATTAGAAATACAATTCCTAGATGACAGCAACAAGTCTGCTGCTGTTACTCACTGCCCTAACCGTATACTCAGCAGTAATTGGTATGCTGTTGTATTTTGTGCTTAAGTATGACTAAAAATTTAGACCAAGCCTTTAAACGGGTGTTATCATTTCCCCACAGTTCTTCTAGGGATATCATAGCCTGAACAAACAGCACATCAGAGTCCAGCCAGGCTGGTCTCCAAACTGCCACAGACCTGTGTCATACAGCGTTGAGTTCACTGCTGAGCAATGAGGGGAATGTGGTGGTTTTAGTTGGAATTTATGTGTTTTGATTTTTGTTTTTTGAAACAGGATCGTGCTGTGTAGCCCAGGCTGGCCTGGAACTCACTGTGGAGACTAGGCTGGCCTCAAACTCACACTGATCCTTCTGCCTTACCCTCCCTAGTGCTGGGATTACACGTGTGCAACCATGCTTAACTATAATTTATGTTTAGGTGTATGTAATACGGTGTGGTATGTTGCTTTTGAAGAATTTATTTTTAAAGATCAGGATTCTCGGGTCCTAACACCTGCTAGGCATCCCTCAGCTCCGTTTTTATTTTTTGAGATAGGGTCTTCCTAAGTTGGCAAGTTGTGTCTGGCCTCAAACTTGGGATCCTCCTGTCTCAGCCTTCCAAATTGGTGGAATTACAGGCTATGTACCATAGCACCTGACTGTTACATTTTCTGTGGATGTGTGAATTTAATGCTATATTGGTGCCTTTGAAAAGTCATTGCTGAGAAATTGCTAAATGTTCTTGTGTTCTACAAAGTAATTGTATCATCTTCTTGGGTCACCTTAGAAAAGAGGAAACTTTTTAACTATATATATTTTTTAACTCTCCCACAGAGTTCTGTGAATTTCTCCGAGTACATGGCTTTAGATACTGTGAATCTGTTTTCCATTTAGCCCGTTATATTGTTCAGACCCATATCCTCAATTTGAATTCCTTTTGATGGTTCTTCTCATTCTTGAGGGTACGTGTGTGCGCACTATCAAGCCTCATGCTACATTTGCTAAAAATGACTGTAGGTTAGGATCGAGCTGGGTTTAGAATTTGCACTTCAAAGAGGAACCTGCAAGCTCTCTCCCGTGCCAAAAGTAGAATGTACAGTGTTTACAGACGTCTGGATTTTGCACTGCCGTGGGGATTGGTGTGATTACCTCGCTGGAACTTCTCCATCTGTTAGTGGCTGAGCTGCAGCTTAGGGTCCGAGAGGAAATACTAAGGCTTTAAGGCTAAGCTGGAAGTGAGAATCTAAGATGGTGGATAAAAGTGGCACCTTAGACCTAGCTGGGAGACCGTTTCCTGATGCTTTTGAGATGTCCTTTCTGTTAACAGAGCTCTCCTTATTGTCTGCCATTGCTACATGCTTCCTCTATAGGAGCCACCAGATCCCCTCTCCTCTGGGACAATGTCCCATATGCATTTTGAGATCTTTTGATGTAATGAATGTGAAATCCCAGGTAATGCCGTTATTGGTGAATGTGGCATTGTCAAAGAAACTTACAGGAAAAGCTTACTGATTCTCCCTCAGTAGCCTTCGAACGGCTGTCACGTTAGAGAAGGATGTACCTTGGCAGAAAGAGATGGCCAGTGCTGCTCAATAGCATGTCGTACTTGAGATCCACAACACTGCTTGCCCTGCAGGTTTTTGTCATTCCTGTCGGACATTCCCTCTTATGGTGTAGAGGTCAAGGGTAACCTGAAGGGCTGAGTAGTGCTGTCGGAGCAATTCCTTTCTCAGAGTGGCCGCTGTCACTTGGCAAATGCTTGAAATTTAACATTGTCATTGTAACACGTGCAAGTTTATCAGAGCATTTAATTTCTTATCCAAAGGCTTTTTAAATTGTAAACAGTAAGTACTTTGATGTCAATAGACGTTTCTTCTGGCTCCCTCCCTTACTGCTGTTCGTAGGTCCTCTTAGTTCAAAGTTATGTATTCCTGGATGCTCCTTTTGTACCAGAGGCCTCCTGTATCCCCTTGGGTAGTTACAACTACCATGTCTTCAGATAAGAATCCTCATTCCACAAGCCCTGAGGAATGTTTGGGCTTCGGATGAGGTGGTGGGTCCAAGCAGCAAGGAGGGGAAGCTGGTGGGGGCTACTGTCCAGTGTGACAGCTTGTAGTTGGGCTTCCTTCATGTGTGTGATGGTGGTGGAAGTCACCTTCTCTTTTGTCTTAGCACCAAGAAATTGTCGTCAGCCTTCCCTCTTGTTGATACAGGGCGATTATCCATTTTCTCGGTAGTATTTGCCTCACTTTTCCTTTTCCTTTTCCGTAAGAATCAGAATGTCTTGAATTTCATCCTTTTTCTTTGCCCATTCCTCCCTTTTAAAACTAACAGAGAGTGAAGTGTTTCTTGGCCTCCTCAGCACTTGGTACAGAGAAATTGCAATCAGTGTCTGAACAGAACTCTATCCTTAGCCTACATTGTTGTTGTTAGGTGCTGTTGTGGTGGGTCTGACTCTAGCGGCCCTCATAGGATTTTCACTGGCTAGTTGTTTCGGGAGTAGATTGCCACGTCCTTCTCCCGTTCCCCTGTGGCTATGCACTGCCTCATGGACAGAGAGTCAAGCTACTCTACTGGTTTGAATCCTAACTTTGAAGTTCTTGAGCCTCAGTTTTTCTCACCTGTAAATTGATCACACACACCTGCCCTTCCTACCTCATAGTTTGTTGTGGGAATATGGTGGAGCAACTTTAAAACCTATTTATTGCGTTGAAGAAGGTCGTAGAAGCTATCGTGCTCTTGGGAATGCAAGCGTCGTGGTGTAGATCCAGGCTCCTCCGTGTCCTGGAAGCTGAGCACAAGTTCTCCTTCACGCCTGCCTAGCAGAGCCCAGGATGCTTACCCTAAACACTTTACCCAGGACTTGTAGCTCCATAAACACTTTACCCAGGACTTGTAGTTCCTCTCCTTGCTTTGACGCAAGACTCGGTGAGAAAAGAGTTGTCCCCAGGTGTTCCGAGAGAAGCACGTATAAATTTGGATAGCAGAGTCGATCCTGAACAGAACTGCCTTGCTGTCCGTGTGGTCTTCATGTACAGAATTTCTTTCTGCGGACACCTGAGAAGGTGGCATAAGATGCACTGACAGGAGATGGACGACATACGGCTTTCCAGATGCCCCTAGCCAGGTGTCACAGTCAGCGCGAGCAGCAAATGAAGTTCCATAAACAGGGAAAACAAAAGCAATTTCAGCTAACTTTGCCTAGTGGCCAGCTTGCTACATGAGGACCAAGGAGAGCATTTTCTTGTGTTCTTGCCTAGTTTCTAAAAACTGTTTTTTTGGTGTTTGCACTATGTAATGCTTCCAATGCCTTTTGTATTGTTTTATGTGTTATGTGCATTAAATGTTCTTTATTTTCATTGTGTGACTTCTTCTTATTGGGGGAATACAGAATTTTGTTTGTATACAGTGAAATCTCACTTCCTGTCTCTTTGGTCTGACTTGGGGAGGTAACTGAACATAACATGGATCGCATCTTTCTCTCAAGTTACCTATTAGACTAATTGCTGTATTTCATTTTCAGGTTTCCAGGCCTGAAGGAAACCTCAAATTTTGCAGAATATTTTTAAAAATGGGCCTTACTGTATCTTTAAGTCAGGGTTAGTGTGAAGTGCAGGGGTTCAGTTTGTCCCACAATATATCTTAGTCATTGGTGTGCCTAGCATTTGCTGGGGTCCTTTGCAGTGACTTGAACTTTTGGGGATTATAGTTCTTAAAAAGCTAATGAGATTCGCAAAACCTCTTGAACATAATACACCATTTTGCTGGTCCCATGGCTCTCGGGTGCTGGTTTTTGGAGCGATATTGAAGAAACGTGATGGCTCATGGCTGTCATCCCAACACGCAGGACACCAAGGCAACAGGATCACAAGTTTGAGGCCACCCCGGGCTGTATAGCGAGGCCCTGTCTCAAGCAAATAGTGAATGGCTTACGAAGAGCTTGACGAAGAGCTTGACGGTGTGGATGCTTTTCAAGGGGTCATTCGCTAAGGTGAATGACACAGGTAGGCTGTCCTGAGCTTAGGGTAGGGGTGGCTTACCATATATTTAGTGCAGATCATGTGTACTGCACAACTTTTGTGGGGCACCATATGTAGATTGCCTTACAGGTGATACTGCCTAGATGTGTGTAGTATCCCCTTGTGTGGGGAGGGGTGGGGTGCTGCTGGAAGTACCGGGGATGGCATTTTAGACATGAAAGCCAGAGGAGCACTCGAGACAGCAATGAGAACAGCTTCTCTGTACACAACACTTTCCACATTTTGTGACCTCCTCAGGTTACTGTTTTTTTTTTTTTTTTTAAAGACAGTCTCACTATGTTGGGAGAAGGACCTGGCAACTCCCTCCCAAAAATCAATGTGCCATTGAAAACCCTATGCACAGCAGAGAAGCACTGACAATAGTGTTTCCCCTGTTGTACAGAGGGTCGCTGTGAGTCGGATACCAGCTCGACGGCACCTAACAACAACAACTCACTATGTAGGCCAGACTGGCCATAAAGTTATGATCTTCCTGCCTCAGCCTCCTGAGTGCTGAGATTATAGGCGCGTGCCACTACACCCAGCTCTTTCAAGTACTTTTAAATGTGATTCTAACTGCTAATGTTTTGTTCAGTTTTTGGATCCTACTCACCTTGACTTCTGGTGCTACAGGTTCATCCTGAGGCGGGCGGAAGGTAAGCCGAACCTAGTAACTGAGCTTACAACACTGAGCAAAAACCAAGTTGTTCTTGTGTTGTTTTGTTTTTCTAGACTTGCACAAGGTAAACCTATAAAGGTATAAAAGGAGTGCTGCTAGGAAAAGATCATGTTACAGGTTTGAAGATACGGGGATAATCTTGCTGTGTACGCCCCCAACCCTAAGTTCATTTGGTGGTGGTGGTGGTTGTTAGGTGCCATCGAGTTGGTATCTGACTCATAGCAACCCTCATAGGGTTTTCAATGACTGATTGTTTCGAGATTGCCTTGGGAGTGGATTGCCAGGCCCTTCTCCCATTTTTGCGGTGCTGGGAATTGAATTCGGGACCTTAGAGACTGCAGTGCAGTGCTCTACCAACTGAGCTAAATCCCAGCCTCATTTGGTTAATGCTCTTCAAAATAAATGATAGTTCATTCAGTGAATCCTTACCAGATGTTAACATGAGCCAGAGATGGCTTTGTCCTGGGGATGGGACAGGGAGTAAGGAGGCTGCCCTCGAGCTGCCCATGTTGGTAATGATGGTAACCAGGGAGATCTGATAGTTCTTGCCAGGGCCAAGGAAGCAGCAGGTGAAAGAACTGCAGGTAGGAGTTGCTTGTGTGGGACATGGTGGCTCATGGGGCTGGGGCAGTGGGCTGGAGGGAGGAGGGGGCCTGTGGTGAAAGGGTGAGATATGGAGGCAGTGGAGAGGCGTGGAAGGGTCTTGAGAGTGACACCATCATGTCTGCACTTAGGAAAAGTGATTTGGGCTCCCTGCTTGGTGGACTGGAGTGATGAGGAGCAGAGCAGGGACAACAGGTTCCGCAGCAATCCGGGCTGGAAATGGTGACACTAAGGGTGATGGCAGGTGGACTTGAAAAGAAGGCACTGACATCTATTATCCCATGAGGTGATGAGGGTGGAGAGAGGTTAAGTAACCTGAAGGGAACCAAGAGCTGCAGAGTGGCTTAACCCAGCGAGTGTGAGACGACACCCCGGCAGAAGTGCATGGGCTGGACAGAAATCAAGGCAGAAGGTACGGCACAGTGAGTGACTAGCGTCAGGGGAGGGGGTCTAGGCTGGCTTGGGCAACTGTCAGTGTCAGTCATCAGGGTAAAAAGCCAGGAGTGGCGCTGGGCCTGTAATCTCAGCACTCAGGAGGCGGAGGCAGGAGGATCCTGACTTTGAGGCCAGCCTCAGTCTGCAGAGTGAGACGCTGTGTGAAAACCAAAACCAAAACAACAGAAGAAGACTATAGGTAAGAGTGGGTTTTGGGTGGTGATAGTAAGATAGGAAAGAATGACTAGTTCTGGGTGTGCTGCGTTTGCACATGCGAGTGTTCAAAAGGAATTGGAGTTCGAGAGAGACCTGCACTGTGATGCTAAGTACTTCTGTATTGTGTTCTCTAGGTCCTAGATACACAGATCCTGTAGCCACCCCACCCTGGCATCTGATCCTGTCAGGTCTCAGAAGCCAAGCAGGGTCGGGCCTGGTTAGTCCTTGGATGGGAGACCGCCTGGGAACACCAGGTGCTGTAGGCTTGGGAGAAGGACCTGGCAACCCACTCCCAAAAAACCAGTCAGCCATTGAAAACCCTAAGAATAACAGAGAAGCACTAGTGCTGGGTACAGCAGTGTTGGGGAGTGTTTCGTCTGTTGTGCGTAGGGTCGCTAGGAGTTGGACCCAACTTGACACCTAACAGGGTACCTGGATGATGAAGATGATCAATGTGGTTCCTGCTCTCACAGCTTAGAGGAACTATGAAGCATCGTGTGAGTGCACTGACTGTTGTATTGAAGCCACTATCGAGTAGTGGTTCATAATTGGGGTCAAGAGGTGACTGCTCTAAATCCTTCCTCCAGAAATGTACATAGGCAAAGTTGTATTTGAAAACTCAAGAAGCTTCTGGATTCCCTAAAGCCACGTGTAGGCCCTGAGTTAAGAACCCCTTTCTGGAACAGTGGCTCTCAAGCTTTAGCGAGTGCCAGAGTCACGTGGAGGCTGTGGTTGGGCCCACCCAGAGCTCCAAGCAGTAGGGCCGGACAGGGCTGATCATCTGTGACTCCCAGATTTGAGTTCCCAGGTGCTGGCATTGCCGCTCTGGGGACCACACTGCGAGACCCACAGCTGAAGACTAACGCCATGATGGAGGGCGTGGAGGAGTGAGAAAGGATCAGGCACAAGGTCAGCAAAGTATCACGGTGAGAAGGGAGTTTTGTTTTTATGAGACTCAGCTTTTAGGCGGATCCTCCGCATTTCTGCCACACAGAAACCCTTTTAGGACTGGAGAAAGGAGAGGTAGGAGAGGGCACTTGCTCCAGGTGCAGGGCCTGGGGTGAAATCTTTCAGATCCATCTTTTAGAATGACCTTATTTACCAAGACCAGAAGCAGCAGCAAGCACTGGCGCAGCGGATTAGCATGCTGAGGGAGTGGTCTGACCTTCCCTCCTCCCAGGCTGGGGCCCTCGCCTCTTCCTCATTAGCCTCTGAAAGAGACACTAGTGGGAACCACGCCACGCATTCAAATTATAATAAAGAGACTAAACTCCCATGCCCTAAAAATTGGAAATGTACGATGTCGGCGAAGTAGCCTGCTCAGAGTAGGGTACAGCTGCTATCTTAATAGGAGACACATTTTGGGGCTATGCATCTACTTGTTTCATGGGTGTGAGTGTATTGTGTGTGCCTACGTTTGAAACACCATTGCTACTCCTGGACTCCTTGGTGCCGAGTTGCGATTGCCCAGTAGCTGCTCGCTGGGTGACCTGAGGTGATTCTGTTAATGTGTATGCCTCAGCTTCCTGATCCCTAAAACAGGCGCGCTGGACAAAGGAAGAGCTGCACGTGAGGCGCTCGGCACCTGACATTTCCTCTGCCTCTTGCTGTCATATCGTGGGTGGAGGCTGGTGCACCTTCCTCCCACGTTAATGACCAAACACAAGCCAGCAAATATGGCCTCGATCTTCCACCAGAGGGCACTAGGAACCTACGAAATCTAGGAAGCTTCCTCTGCCGGTAGAAGAATGTAGTTGAGTCTGCCTGTGGATAGCCCCTAGGTTCAACTTTTATTTAAATATCCTTACTCCTGGTGTTTTGAGGTATCTTTTGTAAAATTCTAGTAAAATCCAACAGTAGCTGGGTGTGGTGGTGCATGCCTGTAATCTCAGTGACTCAAGAGGCAGAGGCAGGAGGATCACAGGTTTGAGGCTAGGGGCAGCCTGTGTAATTTAGACCCTAACTCAAAATAAGAAATGGGCTGGGGGTGCATCTCAGAGGTAGGAGCATTTGCAAAGTATATGTGAGGCCCTGGGTTCAACCCCTGAGTACCACACATACAGGCGTATGTGAAGTCCATCAGTAAAATCTTTAGTAAGAGGGTAAGTGGCACTGTACCTTCACACCAGCCACCAAGAGAATTCGGTTTCTATTTTTATTTTGTCCATTTTTGCTCTTCATTCTCTATTTCCTCAAGACTGTCTGTAACCTAGTTACAGATTATTCCGTCAGTGATAGCCTATTGCAGTTCTTGTTGGTTTATTAAAATGGGCTGCACGCCTGTTTCTCCCCTTTGATGTCCAGCCCTGCTCTCAGCTCCCAGTCGCAGGCAGCCGTCCTTCCGGCAGGCAGCACGGTGAGGGATTGACTTCTGCACCTCGAGCCTCCGAAGCTGTCCCCTGAGTCTCTGTGGTGAGAGTCTGCTGAGGCCGCCAACAACCACAGCCTCTCTCAAAACGTTAAACTGCAGGGGAGCAGTGGTGACAGGTGACTGTGTCACTGTCCTGTATGTCCAGTTGGATCTTAGTCGGCCTTATGATCCTTAATCTGATGGGGAAGGAAGTACCGCCCCTGGCTGGCTTTCAGCATCGTGCCTAGGAGTGCTGGCCCAGGGAAGAAAAACCTAAAAGAAAATCCAAAGTAGGTGCTGTGCATCTTGCTAAGAACAGGGAACCACAGGGTACTTGGGAAAGATGGGACCTCAGAAATCTAGTACCAACCCCTCACCATTTAGAGAAGGCAAATGATGCGACTAGGGTCACATACTCCACTGATTGCAGGTAAATTGTTCCAGCAGAGCTCGAGGCTGTAGGCGGACTCCCTAATTGTTGCCTTACTGCTCCTCTCTCTACATCGGTTCCTGCTAACATCTGTGTGCCTAGCATCATCTCTACTCTTGCTTTATCTCATAATCCTCACAACGCTACAAAAGAAATGCAGTGTTAAGTGAATGAAATGTTGCTCCCATTTTACATAGGCCTAGGACCGTTAAATAAATGCTGCAGCATAAAATTAGCCAGGATTCTATTTAAATCAATGCTTCTCCATGAGGGTTAGTAGCATTTTTTTTTTTTAATGGGACCACCCCTTCCATAGCAGGATATGTAGCACCTTTGGACTCTTTCTCTAGTCATGATGATAGCATGAAAAACTGAAATCCCTTGTTCTGCTTTGAATACGAAATGTCCCCCCCAGGCTCGAGCTTTGGATGGTTGGCGCCCAGCTGGTGGTGCTATTTGGGCAGGTGGTGGAAACTTTGGGAGGTGGAGTACAGCTGGAGGAAGCGGATCACTGGAAGCGAGCCTTTGAAGGTGATGTCTGGACTCCGGTCCCACCCAGTTTCTCTCTGCTCCCTATCCACCGTGAGGTGAAGAACCTCTTCCGCGTGTCCCTGCTGCCATAATGCTCTGCCCATGCACGAGGGGCCTGGGAACCATGCACTGAACCCTCTGAAACCCTGAACAAAAATAAATCTTTCCTCACTGATGTTGTTTCTGTCAGGTACTTGGTCACAGTGACACAAAGTAACTAATGCAGCTCCGAAGGCGGGGTCGAGATGGTCCTGCTGCTGGCTGGGGGCCTTTGATTTGGAAGCATGGGCACAGGGAGAGTAGATACAGACGGCTTCGCTGGCTTGGTGGTTTTTGTGTAACCAAGGCTTAGGACAAGAGGAAGGAAATCCCTGGGGGCGAGCATGGCTCTGGAAGGGAAGGGGTGAAGTTACAAAGGAAGAAAATGAGCATTAGGCTAGGGAGAATCCTGGTGCATGGTCACTGGTAAAACCAGGAGCAGGGAAAAGCTCTGCCCTCACAAGCCCCTAGCGCCCGGTGAAATCTCATAGAAAAAGGAAATCTGCTGGATTGGGAGCCATAGAACTGGGGATTGGAGCTAGGTGGAGAGCCATGCACACACCAGTGTCTGGAAATCTGGCACTTTGAGTCCTTGAACGCAGAACAGGGAACATGAAAGCGCAAGAACCTTTAATGGGTGGTTATAGTGCTAACGGCTCAGACCTTGGGCAATTGCTCCTTCAGTTGGTCCTGTCATTGCCTCCCATGTGTAGAAATAAGGAAAAGGAGTCGCCCAGTCCCTGCTCCCTAGAGGCCTTTGCCTTGGTTCATAATATTGGCAGTTCGCAAAACCAGGCTGCTTTTATTCTCTCAGCCTGTGCCTTCCTGCCCCAAACTGCAGAGCTAAACAGCCAATTGTACAACTCACCTGTTGAGCTACCCTGTGACTTAAGTTCAAATGCACTCTTCTTTAAAAACAACCAAGTGCATGCTCCCTCCTGGCTCACTGTCTCTCGTGGGTCTGGCAGGAAGCACGTGCAGTAGAACAGCAGTACTGGCGCGCGCACACCCTGCCCTGGATTCCGCCACCTTCCCCTTCGGGGCCAGGATGGGGTACCCAGCCTGCATACAATGAAACCTGAACCTCCAGTGCCTGGTGCTCCCTGTTCTGTCCTGGAGGGGCCTGCCAAAGCTTCTCACGTGCTGGCTCAGCAGCATTTGGGCCTTTTATGTTTTATTTATGAAATGTTTTTAAATCATTGGCCATGGTTAGTTATGCTCTTGAGAACCACATCTTCAATAATTCCACAAGGTCAAACACAGCCTACCCATTTAAAAATTTTCAATTAGAGTAGGAAGGTTGACAAGTGAATTGGGAACTCTCACAACTGGAAGTTCTGCAAATTGGTACAAATATTGAAAAAAAATTAAAATATTGAGTATAGGAAGAACATTTAAGAGAGACATGGAATGAGTCGATGCTTGTAAATTTTAAAACACTCAGCAATATTGTATATTAGGTAAGGAGACACATGTACTCAGTTAAAACCCAAAACAAGAACAAGAAGGATAAACAACTTTAGACAGTTACTTCAATGAAGATCAGCGGGCACTGCCAAAGGCTTCAATTCCATCTGTGATGCTTCCTTCTTTTTTTTCTTATTAGGAAAGTATTACACTGAAATATGAGTGCATATTCATTGTACGTTAATAAATGACATTTTCATATACTTATATTCATCCCCCATTACCCTCTCGTCTCTCCATTTCCCTTCAGTTGGTCTCCTTTCTCGTCTCAAATAGTCCCCCTTCTACTTTCATGTCATATATATATATATACATACATATATATACACATATATATACATATATATACATATATATACATATATACGTATATATGTGTATATATATGTGTATATATATGTGTGTATATATATATGACTTTCATGTCATATATATACATATATACATATATATACATATATACATATATATACATATATATATGTATATATATATCCTGCTTATGAGAGAAAACATGAGATATTTGTCTTTCTGAGTCTGCTTTATTTAGCTTAACATAACCTCTAGTTTCACCCATCTTCTTCCAAATGACATCATTATATTCTTCATGGCTGAATAAAACTCCGTCATGTCCATATACCACGTTCTTTTTATCCACTCATCTATGATGGACACCTAGGCAATTCCATAACGTGGCTACTGTGAATAGTGCCACAGTAAGCATGGGTGTCCAGGTGTCTCTGTGGTAAACTCAGATTTCTTCAGGGGTGTGTTCAGGCTCGGTATTGCTGAATCACGGTGGTCCATGCCAATCCCCACGATGGCTGCACTAGTTTATGTCCCCACCAACAATACGTAAGTATCTTTTTCCTTGCATTCTCTCCAGCATTTGTTTTCTCAGTGACAGCCGTTCTGACTGGGTGGAGATGGAATCTCAGTGTACTTTTGATTTGCATTTCCCTGATGGCTAAGGATGTTGAACATTTTTTCTTGTTTTTATTGGCAATTTATACTGCTTTTGAGAGCTGTGCGTTCAATTCATTTGCCCAATTATTCACTGGATTATTTGTTTTTATGTGTGTGTTTCATTTTTTTGAGTTCTTTATGACATTAACTGTCATACTGCCTACTGCTCTGAGGAGGCAAGTAATTTTTTGAGTTCTTTATATATTCTAGACATTAATTCTCTGTCAGATGTATAGCTGGCAAAGATTTCCTCCCACTCTGTGGGCTGTCTCTTCACTTAGTTAATTGTTTACTTTGTTGTGCAGAAGCTTCTTAATTTTATGCAATCACATTTGTCAATTGCTGCTGTTATTTCCTGGGCTATTGGAATCCTTTTCAGAAAATCTTTGCTTATGCCTACATCTTGAAGTGTCTTCCCTCCGTTTTCCTCTAGCAGTTTCAAAGTCTCAAGTCTTACATTAAGGTCCTCGATCCATTTTGAATTTATTTTTGTACAGAGTGAGAGAGAGAGAGAGCTAGTTTCGTTCTTCAACCTCTGGATATCGTGTTTTCCCAGCACCATTTGCTGAAGAGACTGTCTTTTCTCCCACGTTGCTTTAGGCACCCTCATCAAAGATGAGATGGCTCTATCTGTATGGATTTATTTCTCGGTCCTCTATTCTATTCCAGTGGTCTACACGTCTGGTATTTTTTGCAAGCTCCATGCTGTTTTTGTTAAGATGTCTCTGTAACATAATTTGAAACCAGGTGTTGTGATATCTCCAGAACTGCTCCTTTTGCTTAAGATTGTTTTGGCTATTAAGGGTCTTTTGTACTTCCATATGAATTTTAGGATTGTTTTTATTGTTTCTGTGAACAGTGCCACTGTAATTTTGATGAGGACTGCACTATATCTGTAGATGGCTTTCAGTAATATATCCATTTTCAAAATATTGTATGGATACATGAGAATGGAGGTTCTTCTGTCTTCTAGTGTCTTTTTCAATTGCTTCAGTGTTTGAAAGTTTTTATTTTAAAGGCACTTCATCTCCTGTGTTAGGTTTATCCTGTTGTTGTTAGATGCTATCGAGTCAGTGTCAGACTCACAGCAACCCTGTGTACAACAGGCAAAACACTATGTCAATGCTTCTCTACCGTTCATAGGGTTTTCAATGGCTGATTGATCTTTGGGAGGTGGTTGCCG
The DNA here is from genome assembly GCA_007922755.1 of Pedetes capensis. Lineage (NCBI taxonomy): Eukaryota > Metazoa > Chordata > Mammalia > Rodentia > Pedetidae > Pedetes > Pedetes capensis. The sequence goes on from VMDO01021049.1 coordinate 29,721, forward strand.
GGTCCTTCTCCCAAGCTTATAGCACCTGGTGTTCCCAGGCAGTCTCCCATCCAAGGACTAACCAGGCCCAACCCTGTTTAGCTTCCAAGATCTGACGGGATCAGGTGCCACAGTACTTTGGCTGCGGGCATTTGAAAAGTAGACTATTTATTTTTAAAGTACTGGGAGGTTGAACTATAGACTTTCACACGTACTAGGCCAGTGATCTACCACTGAGTTATACCTCTTACCCATTTTTATTTTTTATTTTGTTTTTAAATTTCAGACAGGATCTCCTTAAGTTGTGCAAGCTGCCTCTGGTTTGTACTTGTGATCCTCCTGCCTCAGCTTCACAAGTCACTGAGATTACAGGAATGAGCCACAGCACCTGGCTAAAACTAGAATTTTAAATTATTTGTCTGGCATTTCAACCACTTCAGTATCTTTGGATTTGGTTATTGAGGCACTATCACCTTTGGGAGGAGTCATGTTTTCTTGCTTTATCATATTTCTTATGTTTCTTCATTGCAATTTGCACATTTGTTGGGATGGATACCTCTTCCAGTGAGATGCCTTCTTGTGAGGGCTCGATCCCCAGTAATACCAGAGGAGAAGACAAACTGCCATAGCAGGAACCACATCAAACCAAACCGGATGTAGAAATACAGTTAAAATCAATTAAAGCCAACTGCTGCACCGCCAGTGACCTTAGGAAAGAAAATGACGAAGAGAATGTAGAGTAAGCTATGAAGTCAAAATTAAATTAAGGTGAAAGTAATACTGATGAATGGAGGAAATAGAGGAAGGGAGCAGGAGAAGGAGGGGAAAGCAAGGTTAAATGAACAAGGAGGATAGTGAAAGGAGACAGGACAAGATGTGAGGAAGGAAGAGGCAAAAGAACAAGAAAAAATCTGATTACACAATAAAGTGTATAAGTAAAATAGGTAAGTGCAAGAAGAGAAAAAGCATAAAATCATCAAACAAAACCATTATTAAAAGCAGAGTGGCATCTACCTGGATCCCCTAAGATTACAGTCCACCAGGTGGCAGGGGTGGTCGATGGGTGGTGTGTCTCAGGGCTGCCGTTCATGTTAGATGCTTCCGTCCTACTCCCAGGAGCTGCTGATGGCCACCCTTAGCTCCTGACCTGTGGGTCAGGCAGGTTTTCGCCCTAGAGATCCCCTTAGTTTGTGTACCCTGTGGTAGCTAACATCCGAGCCATAGGATGTCCCCCAAGGGTGTCAGAGAGCGGAGGACGGAAGTAGAACACTGAGATCCGCGCTGGAGCGGGAGACCTGAGGGAACCTGGCAATGCGCATTGCCTGCTGGTCTTGGGCCTTTCAGATCACAGGCGGCAGTAGACCACAGTAGACCACCCTGCAGGAGGGAAAAGGCTGTGGAAATCAAGTGATCCACTGGGTGTGGGCTCAAAGTTCTCAGTGCCACTGAGAGCAAACCACGCTGCAGGGAGGCAGCTCTGGAGGCTGAGCAGTCTGCTGGCCACTGGCTCAGGACTGTTGGTCCCCAGTGTTAGCCTCAGGGGATGGGTTTGCTCCTTGCCACAGAGAGCGAGGCCACAGACCCTCACACCCTTCACAGCGGGAGCCCCCGCTGTCTAAATTTCGAATGTCCACATCTGCCCTCCCCTCTCTACTGCTGCCTCCCATGGCCATCTCGCCCCCAGGCTCCCTGACTTGCAGTTGTTCCTTGTTTTCAGGTCCCCAGAGTAGCTCCATTTCAGATGATAGGCCTTCTCTCAAGGTGGCACCTGGCTATAGCACTCCAGGATACTCGGAGCAGCCAGATGGATGTCTCCCCCAGTGCTGGACTGCCATACAGTCACGCCACATCTCTGCCCTGGATATGAGGCTCGTGAGAACTGTGGGCTTGTCCAGGGGCGAGGACTGCTGATCAGTTTTCACCAGGGCCGCCCGGCTTCCCATGCGGATGTAGCTTTGGCTCCCAGGGAGCTGGGGCTGGAGCCGTGCGCTGTCTCCTATGTTTTGCTGCACAGCCTTTCTGTTTCTCTGATTTTCAGCTGTCCTGTCGCCTCTTTCATCATTCCCACTGCTCTTCCTCTTTCTCTTTCTCTGGAATGAAGTCTGTCCTTTTTTACTCCGACTCTTATTCACAGAGTCCCATGAAGGCAGCCTCTGATCCATCACCTTCCTCTGGAGTTTTGCATTGTGCCTTTAAAAACAGCCTCTCTGCCTTTGATGCATTCTGGCTTTTAGCAGCAGGGTAGTGAGATGTGGAGGAGGCAGCAGGGCTTTGTCAACCAGACTCCTGATGTGGAGGAGGTCAAACCCCAGGCTGAAAGCATTAATATGTAACATGTTAAGAATTCTCTGCTCCAGTTTGCCAGATAATAGTTGGTCTTCCTTTAAGCCTGTAATCCCTCATTTCCGGCTTTGCTTACCCCTGCTTACCCTGGTGGGCTCCCAGGAAGGGATATGGTCCCTGTTGCCTCTCTTTCTTGCCCTGCATGCCAGTTTAGTGAGGGTTTTGTTGAGCCTGAGAAACCTCTCTGTTACAGAGAGGATCGTGTAGGTAAAGGCTAGAACAAAATACTTTAGACTGGGTGATTTATTGGTTGGTAGGGGCCATTGAGTTGGGTGACCCTCATAGGGTTTTCAGTGGCTGTTTCGGGATTGCATGAGGAGTGGATTGCCACATCCTTCTCCCGTTTTTGCAGTGCTGGGGATCAAACTTGGGTCCTCAAAGAGTGGAGCAACGCTCTACTAACTGAGCTAAACCCCAGCGCTGGTAATTTATAAACATGGTTCTGGAGGCTAGGAAGCGCATGATCCAGGTGCTGGTGGATTCTGTATCTGGTGAGGCTCATTCCTCATAGATGGAACTTTCTATGTGCCCTCATGCAACAGAAGAGGCAAACAGCTCCTTCAGACTTCTTCTATGTGGACAATGATCGTATTACAAGGGTGGAAGCCTCATGACCTTGTCACCTCCTAAGGGCCCACCTGTTAATGCTATCACATTGGGGATCAAGTTCAACGTGAATGTGGGAGCACACAACAGTTCAGACCATAGTGCAAGCCATGTGGCAAGACTGAGAGCTCGAGGCCCATGTCAGAAGGGGACTTCCTGCTTCACTCCTTCTCAGATTCCCCCTGGCGTCCCAGCAGTCAGTTCATGGGTCAGAGCTTTCTTCTCCCTTGTCTATTCAGCCCCCATATCTAGATGCCTAGTCCATTCAAGATGGCTTCCTGGCTTCCACGAGGACAAGGAGACCCCTTGGGCACTGGGGGACCTAGGTATGATTGCTCAGGAATCAGACCCCAACCGATTTATCCATAGCACAAGATTTCACACTTGTGAGCGGGATCAGCGCTTCCAGACATTTGGCCTCCTCAGATGAGTAAAATTAAAAACAGCAAAATACAATGACAAAACCATATCTTTGGATACATGTTTTTTTTGTTTTGTTTTGTTTAGTACTTGGGGGTTGAACCCAGGGCCTTGCACATGCAAGGCAAGTGCTCTACCACTGAACCACACTCCAGCTCCTTTATTTTTTATTTTTATTTATTTATTACTTTTTAAAATTTTTTTGGTGGTACTTGAGGTTGAACCCAGGGCCTCGTGCTTGCATGCTTTGCAAATGCTGGTCCACTGAGCTGCACCCCCAGCCCACTTTGTTTTTACTTTTTTTTTGAGACAGGGTCTCGCTAAATTACGCAGACTGCCTCTGGTCTCGAACTTGCGATCTTCCTGCCTCCGCTTCCGGAGTCGCTGGGATTACAGGCGTGCGCCACTGCACCTGGCTCTTATTTTTTATTTTGAGACAAAAGCTGATTTGCACGTGCTTCCTCTGACCTCGAACCTGCGACCTTTCTGCCTCAGCCTCCCGAGTTGCTGGGATTACAGGTGTGCACCATGGTGCCCAGCCAGAAAACACACATTTAAGATGGAGTCTTATATAGGATTGCCAATCTTTATTTCATCAGACAAGAACATTTTTATAAGAACAATTACTATTGCATATTACCACCATCCTTTCGAAAAGGAAAGGTTATCTTAAAGCCATAAACGCAGGAAAAATACAATCTTCAATAAAGTGCTGTTCTCTGATGGAAATCACTTAGCTTTATAGAAAAACTTCACTCTGGTTTTTCTAATTCATCTACGAGGTGACTTCCTTCTCACGTACTTCCCCAGCAATCAGGTGGCCCTGGGGCTTGGGAACCACTGGACTAAATAACTTCCCCTTTTCTGCTTTCTGTGCCTGTCTGTTCCTTTCTGCTTTGTCATGAAAAGATAATCACAATGTTAGGACATGTTGCAGAAGACTTTGACGTGGTCCAGGTGCTCTGTCTAGTTTCCCTTTGGTTATCTTTTTTGAGCTACCTTGTTAGGTGCCCTAGAGTCGTGTCCAATTCATGGCGACCCCCATAGGGTTTTCAGTGACCGATTGTTTGCGGATTGCTTCGGAAGTGGATTGCCACACCCTTCTCCCGTTTGAGCTACCTTATGACTCTGTAAATTATAGAAAACTGATGATGCAAATGATTCTGTTCTTAGAAATACAAATTACATCTGGAGATGCAATTGATTGTTACCCTGTAGGTACTGGCCAGCATTCCATCCATTAAGCAAATTAATTTCAGCATTCCTAATGCCTTATGTGTGTTTCTGCTCTTCAGAATCCTCTCTGAGCGGTTCCCTCATTAGTTGATGAGTTAAGTCATTGGCATTTGTTAATTTTATGTTTATACAAGGGCTTTGGTTTTACTTTTTAAAAATATTGTCCTTTAATAACTAGTTTCTTGTTTTTGCTTTTGCTTTTTGTTTTAGTTTTCTGTTTTGTTTTGCTTGTTTGTGTTTTGAGACAGGGTTTCCCAAGTAACCCTGGCTGCCCTGTGTTTCTCTATGTATGAATTTGTGGCAATCCGGTCTCACCGTCCCCTACGCTGGGACTATAGGCATGTGCCACCACACTTGGCTGCAAGGCCTAACACACTAGCCATGAAAATAATTTCAGAAACACACTGATCTGAACCTGGGATAGGTTTTGATCTAAGGGTTAGGGCATGGCCCAGCGTGGACCAGGGAGGGGAGAGGGACATTCCATCCGGCGCTTAGTGGAGACTGAGGGGCTGGGGTAGATTGCCAGGGGAGGGAAGAAGCTGCGGAGGGCCACACAAGTCATTACAGGAGAAATAGGGCTTTGTGCCCTTTCCTCCTTGGACCCTGATGATTAGGGAAGACAGAGTTTGCAGGAAGAGGAGCTCACGGGTCTTAAGAACTGAGCTAGGCCACATCCAGTAAAGGACTTCCTAAAGTCCTTCTTCATGGCCTGGGCCAGTTGTGGCCGGGAAGATAGTTGCTGGGATAGCCCAGAGGGCAGGATCAAGGGCAATGGGCAAAGCCAGGGCAGCGTCTCTGTCAACCAGGGAAAACAGAAGGCCTGGGCACATGGATACCAAGCAGGTGGTGTCTTCATGATGGATGGGGGTTCCCTGGCAGAGGTGACCTTTCCCTCTGCCTCCTCCAGCCGGACACTGACAGTGGCCCCCTGTCACATCTACTGATTGCCTTGTGATTAATGTACAAGTCTTATTTCCACCTCCTGTCCCTGCTCCCCTCTCCTCCAGCTCCCGTGGTAGAACCTTCTGCGCTTAGGCAATTTATCCAGGAATTGTTGTCCCAGAATCTCTCGGCCTACTCTGTGTACAGATAGTGACCGCGTTCTGTGTGTAATTTCCCTGCAGACTTCTAACCAAGGACAGACGGGTGAGTCATGGCACTGTGGAGAGACTCAGATATCTGCAATGAGTAAGTCAAGGGCCCGCTGAGGGCAGACTCTGTCACACAGGAGTGGCCTCTTCCTCAGCACCCTTGTGGGCTCAGCTGGGGAATGGCGGCGTGTTCCTGCCTGGTAGCCATGCCCTGGAGCTACCTGCTGAGTCCCAGCACTTTCCACTTAAAGTGGGATGCTTAACCCTGGTTTACCTGGCACCAGAGAACAGCAGTTGGGGGGGGCTTCCCTAAGGCCCTCTGCATCATTCCAGGTAGATTCTGTCCCCTATCAGACACAGGACACGGGTGTCCTCAAATGGACTTTCTCATTGCTTTTCAAAAAATGCTCTTTTTATCTGGGCCTGGGGTCCCAAAACAAAGACTCTATATGAACTAAGTTTGATGCTGATTTAGCTACATGGGCTTTATAATTTATCAGGTCAAGAAAGATGGAATCACATGCTGTTCCCGGTCAGTCACTCAAGAAATATTTGCCACGTACCAGACAGGAGAGAGATGGTGTCAATTCACTGAGGAGAGCATCATTTTAGCGGTATTTTGTATTGTTCATCCTTTCATGCAGTGGCAGGACTTAACCTAAGTATCCCCCACTGCTTCCATCCTTGCCGCCCCTACTTTCTGCTACAGTACAGATGAAAGTGTTTTTGTTCAATTTGAGGAAGCCTTGTAAGGGAACAGGTGTTGAGGAGGGAGGACGCTGTATGTGCAAAATAGGACCAGGATAGCCAGGCTCGGTGGCGCA